>KE504204.1:46253-134449 GCA_000344655.2 Fomitopsis schrenkii | reverse complement strand
GTCGGAGTCGACGATTTGCGATCTGTGACACTCGATGGGTGATCGTTGAGTTGCGCTGGTTTGTTGATGTCGTCTTGTAGCGGTAATCGAGTTGGACGATGATAGGGAATGTGGGGGCCGAGTTGGACGGCCTTGACGCGAGGAAACGAGGGTGAATTAGGAGGGGGCGGGTAGGTAGATGGGCTCCGATAAGCGGGCGCCTAACGGAGATGATGGTGGTACGAGGTCAAGGAGCGATGATGTTGCTGTCAGACTCATAGCGCTAGCTCAGCGCGCCCCAAGCACAAACTCATGGCCATACGCCTCGTTATTGCTAGCCTGAATTGCTAAGTATCAAGTGCACTGTGCATTCTATATGTTGTACGTACGTTTCCTTCGTTGCGTCTCATAGACTTTCTGCGACTCTCCGCACGCTATCGCGATTCGCCGCCCTGGGCTTGACCAGTATCCGTCCGCGTCTTCAACTTGGCAAAGCCCTTTTCTGTAAGTAGTCAATGGATAATCGTCGTTTTTTTCCGCAATAAAATCATCGTAAGTTAGTCGAAGGTGGCGTACCATCTAATCGCCGTGGAGTTCTCATCGGTGCGAACACAAAAGTAGCCCTCGGGCCTCGGGTGTCTCTACCTCAAACTCCATCATGAAAATCAACAAGTAGTACTAATATGCTGGCTAGGAGGACACGGCGTTCTCGGCCGGAGAACGTTGACAAACGGCTCATGTGCCTACTCAGCGGCCTCCAAACTCACCTTTTAAGAATTTGAATGGTGTTATTGCACACTTGACGTGAGTAGCACACATCAGCGGTCGCCGTCAGAGGGGACGTCAGACGAGGCAAAATACAACACCTACCCACACCTGATACCCATCTAGGTTCTGATACTAGTAGTAGATCGCCACGTGGGCGCCTCGTGCGCTTGCATTGTCAATGTTCGACTATGGGCGTCTGTCTATTGAGTGTTGACCTCATCCTGCCTCTCCTCGTCTGCTAATACTATCGCGCCCAGCCGCGGTGGTTCTCAAAATCATAAAAGACGTGCGAAGAATGCGGAACGTCAACGAGCTCTTCCGCCTCGTCCTCGAGGTATGTTTGACCCCTTCGTCGTGGCTACTATTATAGGCTCTCTGCCCGCAAGATGGCACTGGCACCGTGCCAATCACAGAATCGAAAGGCTTACAAAGCGGCACCCACTCTAGTCAATCGGAAACTTGTGGCCTCAATTGGGGGGCACTCCGCCTTGAAGATGAGATCGTGGGCGAGCTCGCTGACGGCGTGTTTACCGATGTGCCTCGCTTCCTGGAGACTGTGTTCCCCGTCGACGACGACCTCTTGAGCACGGTAATGGAGAGTGCCTCAGAGCGTAACGGCCTCTACAACAATGCCAAAACGCGATGGGCTGGGTACCCGGTCAAGCCCGCGAGACACGCAATATATCAATATAAACCATTCGCCGAACTGGTGAGGTCCATATCGGATTGTATCCCTGCGGAGAAGAGGAACGAGGTGGAATGGCATGACCGGCATGACCACACGCCTCTTTCCCTCGACCCTTCCGCCCCGAAGATTAGACCCGATATCGTGGCGACGCTCGGAGGAGGGATATCCGAGTTGGACAACAGGTTCCCGTGGAGTCGCATGCTCGTCCCAATTGAGGTCAAGAAACGGCACAAGCACAGTGGAGACGAGGGCGGCCGTCCCGCACTTCTGCAGCTGCTGAAGTACATGCGCATGATCTTTCACGAGGCCGTGGACCGCTCGTTCGTATTGGGTATCGTGCTCGCGCACACGAAGATGTCGGTATACCTCGCCGACCGGACAGGTGTCTTAGGGTCATCGGTTTTTGACATTCACAAAGTATGCCGGTTTGCTTTCCCCACCGAATCAATTCGTTGATCCTCGCTCAGGATGCGCACGCCCTCGTCCGGGTCGTCGTCGGTATATGCACGATGTCGCCGTCACAGCTCGGGTGGGACACGTCGATGTCCGTTATCAAAGAGAAGGAGCAGTACACCACAACCTTCCTGCACGAGTGGACGCCGAAGCCGTCGTACCAGGTCCCTTACAACACGGAGAAGGAGGACCACTACTGGGTGATTGAGATGCCAAAGCCGGTGGAAGCGGAGTACGGGGTGATGGAAGTTAGCGCGTTCGAGAGATTCGTGCTCTTCAAAGGCCTGAACCTGCAGCGCGGTCAGGTGATTCGTGGGCGTGCGACGCGCGTCTGGAAGGCGTGGCGTTATGATGATTTGCCGCTCCCGCCGGAGGAGCGTAAGGTATGTCTGCTTCCACGTCTTACTCATAGCCTCATGATATGTATTGACATTCGAGTAGGTTTTCATAGTGAAGGACTCTTGGCGCGACACTGATCGTCGACTGGAGAGCGAGTTCTACAAGCGGATCGGTCGCGCACCGGGAGTAGCAGTGATGCATTCATATGGCGTCGTGCACATTGACAAAGAGGCCGACACTGTCACCTCGCGGATCCGTCGCGATTTGTCTGTGCATGCGAAACCTCGCCGCATCTATGCGCCACAGCGAAAATCGACGTCGTGGAGAAGCACGATCGATTACACCATGTCCCCCGACCACCTGCCCTTCATGGACGTCAAAGAACGCATGCCTAAAGGGAAGGTTCACTCAAGACTGGTTATGGAGTCGTACGGATGGACACTCCAGATGGCTCTCACGCCGTTGGAACTCGTACAGACAATGAAGGACGCCATCGCCGGTGGCTACTTCTACTTTGAAATCTATGTATCTAAACTGCGGCCCAGGGCACCGGGTCGCATACGAGCATGGTGTCTTACATGGCGACCTCAGCGAAGGCAACTTGCTCATTACAGGTAGCAAAGAGCCTGGATTCCGCGCCATGATCATTGACTTCGACAACGCCAAGTTCATCGAGGACCCCACGCTCGCTGATGATCCCATGTCGGTTCGTCACCTCTCTTCTATCAGTAAGCATACGTTGTAACTGTGTCCGTTAGGGCACACGGCCGTTCATGTCGGGTGAATTACTCGGTGCAGAGCCTTACTTCCCTCGTGACGACAGCAGCGATGACGGCGACGCAGACGCAGACGATCAGGACGCTTACGAGGACGACGACGATGCCACGGCCAGCACTGTCGTCGCGGGGCCCCGGCGACCAACCCATTCGGTCTATCACGACCTAGAGAGCTGTTTGTGGATCCTCCTTTGGTACTCCACCGTTCGGATCGGCCCAGCGATGCGACGCGACAAACTATGGGACCCTGTCAATACGAAAGGCACTCTCCAGAAGGTTTATCAGCGGTTTTTCACTACTCCGGGGAACCATCAGCTCGGCACCAATAAGGCGGCCGTGTTAAGAGAAAACATCACATTCGAGAAGGCTCTCAACCAGGTATCGAAGTGGTGCACATCGCTGAAGCCGCTGCTTCGTGAGTTGAGGAAGATTCTCGCCGAGGGCTATATGGCGGGCGAGTTCTCAGAAGAGCATACCTACAACGACTTCATGGCCGCGTTCGACGCGGCAGAGCAAAAGCTTCTCCGTCTGCAGAAACCTTTAATGCCGCAGCGGCAGAAAGCGTATGACGAAGAAGTGGCGCGGCGTGATGCAGATCGTACGGATTGGCATCTTCCCTCGAGGCAGCTAGTGAGCCCTGCCGCGCCACTCGAGGACCATAAAGAGCAAGCACCTTCGGCTGGCAAAGCCGAGGCCCATGAGCCTGCTCCGGGCAGCTCTTCGGATGGGAAGGAGCGCGTGCGTACGCCAACGCGTGACCTGGCCGCCGACTTCGCCGCTATGTCGTTGGTTCCGGACACTCCACCGCGAGGCCATCCTCCGTCTGAGAAATGGCGTGCCCCGATAGACGAGCATTCTTCGAGCAGCGAGCAGTCCAGTCCCTCTCCAACCTCAGGTCCACGACGTCTCGCCACCTCAAAAGGCCAGACGACTGCAGATGATCCCCCCGCCTCGATGCCACAGACCACGCAGATGACGTCGAAGCAGCGGCGACCTGCGAAGGCGACCGCGGAGACGACCGCAAAGCAGCGGCTGGCTAAGAAGACTACATCGAAGGAGCCGCAGACCACGACAGTGCTACCCGTCACACAGTATTCGGGCATTCTCACCCGCGCCATGAAACGCGCAGTGTCGGCAGTGTCGGGCCTACCCAAAAGGCAGACGCGGTCCCAACGCGAAAACGAGTCCTCCGTGACGGCGGCAAAGAAGTCTGCTCCAAGTCGCGGAACGAAGCGCAACCAGGGCAGAGAGACTCAAGGTGCGGATGCGACCAAGGGCAGACGGCGGGCCGTGGTTCCTCAGAAAGTCGCAGTGCTGTGCGGGCTTAGGTAGGGCAAGGATAAGGCGGGGGCCAAGTGCCAACGAGGTGGTCGTGGAGTGGTCGAGGCTGAGGGGTTAGCAAACAGACGTGGTTGCAGCAGTGTACGCGAGTTCAATATTTCCCGCATCTTGCAAAAGATCATCCATTGTAAGCGGCGCCCTCGTTGTGCAGCGCTTCGGACATCATTTCCAGAGTCTATATCTACGCGTTCTCGTTCCCGTTGGGGAAAGCTAGATGTGGGGGCGCAGCCTGAGCATAAGCCTGGTTCGTCCCAAGAATGGACTGCACATATACAGTCGTAGATGATCACGCCTCCCGTACACGCCGCTCAGTCGAAGACCGCACCTCCGTTCGGCGAGATGGCTTGCCCTGTCAATGACGTTCAGCCGGCCGCTGTCAGGTCAAAGTCCACGACGCCACTGACCTGTGATGAAGGATGCCTCGGGCTTGGCAAGGTAGGACACGATAGATGCCACGCTTTCTGGTTCGCCAACGGGGATCTCGGCGGGCATCCCAACCCTCTATTGGCCACTGTCAGCGAGGAAGCAGACGTCGCCGGGAAAATAGTCGTACGGTGAGACCGGCGCCCAAGTCCTGTGCTGAGTTGATTGAACCAAGTCAGATAGATAGGCGGGGCATGCAGAAAGAGCTCACCCATCTGGGTAACCACGATGCCAGGGGCGTAGCAGTTCACGGTGATGTTGTGCTTGGCCAGTTCAAGCGCTGTAGCACATACGTTCTGTATCGCGGTGCAGATGAGATCGTTGATGGGAACGTACAGAGACACTGCGTGAGCCCGCGAACTGCGAATTTGCTCGAGGAATACGGAGATAGTCCACCCCAACCTGAGGTTAGGAGTCAGTCTTACGCTGGGAAGCTTTGGGGTAGCTCCTTACCTCTCTTCCCCGCAACCGACGAAGCACCTACGCCGATTTGATTGATTAATCGCTAATCCAAGGGAGGGGTAAATGACTCGCACCGAGGATCCTGCCTCCCCGGCCTTGCTTGATCATCTGCTTCGCTGCATACTTGTACTGGAGCATTGTGCCCCTGACGTTCACAGCGAAGATCCGATCCCATTCCTCAACCTCGACTACGATAGGGCGTCATCAATGTGCATGACACGAGATGATAGAACGAACGGACTGTCCACGACGGGCGTCACCAGTAGGATTCCGGCATTGGCCACCATCTGAAGGCATGATGAGACAGCTTGTAGAAGTTGAAGCCTATTTTGGACACTCACAACGTCCAACCCCCCGAGATCTGCCACAACCTTATCAATGGCATTCCGAACATCCTCTTCCACAGAGACATCCCCAAGGACGGCGATCGCACGTCTCCCCTTCGCCTTTATTTGGGATACTAGCTCTGCCAGCTCGGTCTGTTTGGAAGGGATGTCGTTGACAGCCACATCGAGGCCGTCGTCCGCGAGCCTGAGGGCGATCTTGAATCCGATGCCCTGAGCCGCTCCTGAGACGAATGCAATACGAGTAGAGTCAGACATAAGGTATGCAGCGTGGACAGTCAGAAGGCTGAGGCAGAGGGGCGCTGTCACAGCGTCGTTTCATCAGAGTTCTTATAAGTAGAATGTTAAATTGCATGCATATGCCATGTTGTGTATATCAGTCTCATGATCCTATAGCTAGACCACATCTGATGGTCCGAGCCCATCACGCCAATCACCGACGCCCAAGTCTCTAGAACTCTCATTTGAGCGCAGACGGGAAGCCGAAGATGAGATACGTCGTAGGAGCTGAACAGCCATTGTACCGTGGGGTGGTCGCCGCTGTCAGTAGGAAGTAGAAGTCCGTCTTCGTGTGATTCACCGCGGACTTCACCAAATGCGAAACTGCAGAAGCGAGGTGGCACTCACAGCATCGGTTGGGTACGTATGACGGGCGTGCAGATGCTACACAGGATTGCCGGATTTGTCTAGACGATGCCCAATCGACGGCGTATCAGGGCGTTGGAGATAGAGTGCGAGATGACAGAAACTGTTGGGGGCCTCGCTGTCCATTGAGCATTGTGGCTTCCACGCGGAGACAGATAGAGAACTCCAAGCACGGCCGCGCTAGGCCTCGCAGGAGGTCGGCTGCCGATACTGGAGGATGACTGAGGAAGCGAGACTGTCAATCTTTCGAAGGAAGTTTCTATCCGTGGCGATCATGAGCGGCAGGCGGACTTCCACTCCCAAGGAGGCCATGTGATTTTGCTTCCGTCTGTCAGGGATGGTGGACGGAGCGCCCTTGGAAGAAATGGTTTGTCGACTGCGCGTTGGATGAGGCTTCGCACGTGACAGGCAGCAGTAGCACCGGAGACACAACACAAACGTTGCACTCGTACCAATGGAGAGGAGTAGTGGACCTCTTCGTCCATCGATGATACGCCAGGCGGCGTCGGTGTTTCCACGGCCACCAACTATCAGAGGATTGTTGTCGCGCCCGAGAACGAAGCGATAGCAAATTTTCTGCGAAAGTTCGATGGATGGTGTCATAAGGTAGGGAACTCACCGACAAGGTACTGAACATGCCAGCGTTGAACGCCTTCATCGCCTCAGTCCACAGATCCGTGTGGGGGTTGGTGACGAATCTACCGCGATGCCCGAGGCATGTTGCCCAGTACGCAATCCCACATGCGTACGTGTCTCCTGTACGGTGGTCATGAATCCTGGAAGGTAGAGGAAGATGCGTGCGTACTTATAAGAAACACGCCGTGAGCCGCGTGACAGGGCGCGCAGAGAGACTCATACTTCCTGTGATTCTTGGGCGGTGCTTGCGCTTCTGAGGCTCCATTATCCCGTAGGACAGGCGTGTGCTAGCCGCGTGTCACTGGGGCCTAGAATACGTAGGTACTGGGTATTCTGAGCGCTGTGTCTTGAAACACACTTACGACACCATGCTTACACCGACAATCCTTGCGTAGGCGTTTGACATCCATGAAGAACTAGTGCGGAGTATGAGTAGGCGGAAGAACGTTTCTATGCAATTGCAGTGACTCACATTGCTAGTCTATGTCCACCGAACGGTGGTCGTACCCACTCTGCGTCGGAACGATCCGAGGCCGAGCCACCTGCTTGAGCGCAGCCTCGCAGGCACGCATCGTTAGCAATGCCACCAGGACACCACCTTTCGCTGATATCACTACGTAGAAACCATACTTTCGCAAAGATGCCTGTTGCTATGAAAGGATAACATTTCCGATCATCTGATAGGAATAACCTAATTGCTAGCCTATGCTATGGCATTTCGGCGACGCAAAAGTAAACAATTATTAGAATCCAACTTGAGCCTCTTTCCAAGTAATTGTTGATAAGAAAGGTACCCGAGTGCCGCGGCCGCACCAGTAATGGAGAGAATACTGATCATTTTGCAGCCACATTGAGTTCAACTTTCATGACATCCGCAATGCATAGGGAAAGATGAGTTATTGCTGCCCAAGAGGGAGTACTAATATGCTATCCATCCTGGAGCATTTCCATATGCTTCTCGCCAGAAGAAAAGGGTGATTTCGTCGTAGTGTATAGCCCCGGAGGGGAATTGTAGCCTCAGATGACCTTCCAGTCTGCATTTCTGTGCTTGGTCAAGGACATGAGGCGTCGTGGCGCAGGCATACTCGGCTTGCGGAAAGGAGAGACACGTCGCCGAAAGGCAACTGGATAAGGCACCACAACGACAGAGCACGCAAGCAAAGCGAGTACTATCGGGCCTTCAATACGTTTCCTCTGCAAGGACGTCAGCGCCCGTCGCGAAGAGAGCACACAGGACACGCACCTGTTCATCACAGCGACCTTATGCACCTCCTCCTTCATCCTGTACGCCGGGCTAATCTCCTGCATGTTCTCCTTGCCCGCGCCCTCAACAACAGCGATGATCTCTTGCGCCAGGCGGTGCGCCAACGTCCAGCCAGACCGCGACTGGCTCGCCTGCAGGATCCAGTCAATAGCCTTGTGCGTCCGCTGCTTCTCGCTCAGCGGCTGCGGGTAGATGATCCTCTTCGCGGGTAGCGAGTGCACGACGTTGCGCACGGTCGGGGCGACGTTCTCGATCGCCTTGCGGAGGATGGGCAGCGGCGCCGCGCGCGTGAGGGTGTGGATGTGCAGCAGGGTGTCCGTCACGATCTTCCGCCCCGCCTGCTTCTTGCCCGCCTCGTGGCGCTTCTTGCCCGTCCGGAGGATGGCACCTGCCAGCAGCTCGAGCAGAGGGTCGTACTGCGGCGGTATGAGTATCGGGGGCTGCGAGCCCGGCGGTACAGCTCTCCGCACGGGCGCAGGCGTAGGTACAACAGCTTGTGGTGTTACTGAGGGGAGGAGTGTTTCTCGGTCTACTATGCCATCGAACGCGGGTTCTTGACTGCTGGTCCCGACGTCTTGGTTTGCAACAACTCGCGAGGTCGAGAATCCCCGTTTCGGCACAAGCCGTGTCCTCACCACTGATTGTCGCAGCCCCGAAAGCATTACTGAGCAACAGATACTGGTGAGATAATGGCCGTAGCGATGTAGTAGTCGACCACGAAGTAGACAACTCACCGGGTTTTGTGGTTGTCGGGGACAGGCTGGCGCAGAGTTCCCCGGAGTGACGCGCAGTGACTGTGACACAGGTGGGCGAGCGTCACACGTTACTATTTTCGAAGTCACACACGCAACGCACGAATCAGAACAGTCCACCCATGGACTTGCAAGGCTTGCCGGTACAATTGATACGATGCTCAAATCAATAGAGCTCATAGATAATCCCCCAAAGTACACACGAATAATAGCGTTGTATATAGTAAGTTTGAGTCCGCAAACAGGAAGCTATACAACAAGAGGCGTCATGTCACCGCGGCGATGCGCCCCGGCTCAGGCTCCCGGGGCTCCTCGAGCCATGCCGCCGCTCGTCCTGGTGGTAGCGCAAATGAGTCCGTTCGTTCGCATGCTCCAGCTCGTCGTCATCGTCGTCCTCCACGGCCTCTGGCAGCCGTGCGAGCCCGACGTTGTCGGTGATCTCGTCCTCCTCCTCGTATGCGTCGAACAGCGTTGCAGAGCGCAGCGCCGCCGAGTTCTGCCGCCCATGTCGCGCGCTGTGGGGCGTGTTCGCGATCGGCGCACCTGACGGGGCGCCCCATCCGTCGATCGACACCCGGCCTTGTAGGCTCAGACGCGGGTTCATGATCCCGCCCTCGAGCGCAGAGTGTCCGTGTCCGTTCGCCGCGGTCGGTAATGCCTCTGGTTTCCGCGAGATCTCGAGAAGGTGGACACCGAGGAAGGTAGTGATGAAGCCAGCAAGGAGAGATATTGAGTTGGCTGGGTCGTCCGTGTTGAAGCCCTGGAAGAGGATGACGGAGGCGACAATCGTGGCTGTGGAGAAGCCCACATAGTACATAGGGTTCACGCTAGGAAGACTTTAATGCATGTCATGGCATGAGAGGGAGCACCTACACGTTTGTCGAGAAAGTGTCTAGCGCCTTGTTGAAGTAGTTCATCTGCACGAGGATGCAGCAGACCACGGTGGTGCCGAACACGTATGTGCTGAGATGCGTAAATTGATTGTTTCCCGCGAAGGTGAGCTTCACAGCAACACCGAAGCCTTTGATCGCCATCACAGACACGGAGCCGACGAGCGAGCATATGGAGATGTAGACGAGGGGGTTTGACCGACCATACTTCGGCACAACTGCCCAGATCATTACGAGGCTGAACACGAGCACCGTAAAGCAGTACATCATGAAGCCTTAGGGCGACGTTCAGGACCTTGACGCGATACAGGTACGGGTAACATACCAGGTTGCATCGCGTAGTGCAAAATCTCATCCACTGTCTTAACCTCCTTGTCTTCGGGTGCGTGTAGCACGATGATAAGCGAGCCGAGTAGACATAGCGTGCAGCCCACACGACCGAGATGGCCGAGCTCTTCGTTGAGTAGGAATGATGCGAGGATGGCGCTAGACGACGGTCAATGGCCAAACACAGCTTGCGCGGAGGCAGAACGGACCCGATGATGACACTCAATGCGCCCAGAGGTGTGACCAGTATTGGGGGCGCAAACGTGTACGCCGCAAAGTTGGCGACTGGAGGGACATTTGGATGAGTTACGGAGGACATGGCGAGAAGAATACTCACTTTCTCCTAGAACCACTGCAACCACCACCACGTTAGACATTCCCTGGCCAACTGCACGCCCCGCCCATCGAATACTACTCACATGTCGATATCCCTGCCCACCAAATCGGGCTCCTGAGGTATGCATAGTTCTCGGAGGCTTGTGAGTACGTGGATCGACTACTTGCGTCGTTCAAGCCCTGGTAGACGCCCAGGTTAACAAGGATTCAGCCGTACGCCGCACGCCCGACCTTTTTCGTAATGATGAAGCTGGTCCCAATAGCGAGTGAACTTGACACTGCGAGTGACAACCCAATGTACTTGTCGTCGACCATGCCTAGAGTCTAGTGCGTGTAAGGAATGATATGGCGGTGTCACCTGGCAGGCCCTGAGTAGTCCGGCGACCAGATCGTGCGTATATGTATACAGTTGGGTATAACCGGTTGCGCCAGCGTCGTCTAAAGGTGTCCTGAGTCCCCAGAGCTGGCGTCGTTGGAAAATGTGAAGAAGGAGACGGGAAGCGGACAGTGAGACAGTCACGGAACGCATCCTTCGGCCTCGCCCGCAGTGGGCGCTTATGTGACCTTATTGTCACCAGCGTTAGTGTGATAGTCACTTTGCCTCATGTCACCCACTCGCAACGGTCTTTGCTTTCCTGCAAACGACAATGGTTTAACGCAAACACGGACTATGTCTGCATCGGAATGGGCGACACATGCTTGACGACTACCAATGAACCTAACTCAAATGGGTCATCAGTTGTAAGTTGACAAGACTCATATGTCTCTTACCCACGTGGCTGCATTGTCCAGTGACCCAGGTCCGCCGGGGCTCTCAGCTTTCCGTCTTCCCTCAGCCTCAGGCATTTACCGCGGGTGTGTGACCTACCAGCTGCATGTTTCGGGGGACCTCGCGCATTCTCTACCGCTCTGCACACCGAGTCTCCTTCTCTAGACAGCTTGCCACGATGGCGCCAGCGACGCAAACCGTCAACACTTCCGAGAGGCTTCAAGCGCTACGAGAGCTCATGTTGAAGCCCGATTACAACGTTGCAGTTGTTGTCGTGCCTAGCGAAGATCAACGCAAGTCGACCTTGGTTTTGATGTCATCATCGGTTGCCGTGAACTGACTCATGTGAACCCCGTAGATTACAGCGAATACCCCGCGCAGTGTGACGAGAGACGCGCTTTCATTTCTGCCTTCACCGGATCCGCAGGTACACCTCGCGTCACCGTTGGCTAACAGGAATCCTGATAATCGGCGGGGAGGCCTGATTCTGAGCTCGGTTTTTTGTCCGGACGTGCCAGCCGCCGCCTTGTCCGGGTAGCAACAGGCCTCTGGCCGTGTACGCGCCGCGGGATGTTCGGACTGGGATGAGGCCTCACAGCATGCACCCTCTGGGGCACTCTGCGACCAAACTGGGTGTCAGACGCACATCACGAACTCCTCGATGAGTCTCGACGTGTGCCAGGCCTCCGCCTGCCCGACACCCACTATTTTTGTCCAGACGGGACGAGACCCAAGGCACCCGTTCGCGCGATCTTCGTCCGGATGAGGATCAGGCATCCCCACCCATCGTCAGGAGTCCTTGGCTAACCTTCGTATATGCTCGCTCACGTGTCGATTTGCTGCGTACCTCAGGATGTGCCGTGGTAACTCAGAACGACGCATTCCTGTTTACGGACGGACGCTACTTTCTGCAGGCTGAGAAACAGCTAGACAAGTACGATCTGAGCGCCTCACAATGTTCACAATGTTCACAATATATTGTCCAGGAATTGGACTCTGATGAAGCAAGGCCTTCCAAGTATTTACTGCGTTTAGGTGACCTAGTTTGATCCTTCGCTAAACGTGCCGTAGATGTCCCGACTTGGCAAGAGTTCTTGTGGAAGGTGGCTTTCATCCACCGCGTCTGTGTTTGGGTTTCTGACAGACAATACAGAAGCTCCCCAAATGCACTCGGATAGGAGTGGATGCAACAATTGTGACTGCTTGTGGGTTAGCCAGATACCCTTCATCGACTTGTAAATAATGGGTTTTTTACTAGCCGACGCTGATACCATTCAGAAGAACCTTGATCCCCTGGAATCACGTCTTGTCTCTCTCAAAGACAACCTAGTCGACTTGGTCTGGACTGCTCGTCCTTCAAGACCCACCAACGCGATATTCCCACTTGACTTGAAATATGCCGGTACGGCTCTGGTCACACATTGTATCCATGGTCGCATGCTGATTGGAAGGGGCAGGCGAGTCTCACACGCAGAAAATTGAGCGACTACGAGAAGAGATGAAGAAGAAGGAAGTACACGCCATCGTCGTGAACATGCTTGACGAAGTAGCATGGTTGTTCAACCTCCGAGGCTCCGATATTGATTACAACCCTGGTAATCTTTAGCTGACATCGCTCGCATCGAGAAAACTTCTTACTTCAGTCCTCTAGTATTCTTCGCCTATGCCGTCCTTACTCACGAGAAGGCGCAACTGTTCTTGAACCCCACTCAAGTCACCGACGATCTCCGCCGACACCTCGGGGAGCACGTTGATATCCATCCCTATGACTCCTTCTTCTCCTACCTCAGCAATCTAGGCGCTGAGATAGGACTGCACAAGAAATCGGTATGGTTCTTTTGCACCTACTCACGTATGCAACACATCATGAGGACCCTTTTTGACAGAAAGCACTCGTCGGCGACAAAGCGAGCTTGGCAGTTGTGGAAGCAATGGGAGCAGTGCGTTGTCCATTTGCGTACCAGCGCACCGTCGAGTTACTCGGGTAGTCTTGGCTGACGCCAGATTTCGTGCGACATCATCAAGGACAACATCATTGTGACTCGCTCACCTGTTACCGATTTCAAGGCCGTGAAGAACGACTCAGAAGTGGAAGGTACTCGAGCTCCTAATCCTTGTCACGCTCCACGCCCTGACAACGGCTCCGCTCAGGATTCCGGCAGAGCCACATCCGCGACGGGGTTGCGCTCGTGCGCTACTTCGCATGGCTGGAGGAGCAGCTGAACAACGGCGTCGAAATCAACGAGTGTCAGGCCGCTGATCAGCTGGAACGCTATCGCGCGTACGTACGCTACCAGACGCGCTGCGCAGTGACTAACGATGGCAACTTACCAGTGAACTCGACCTGTTCCGCGGGTTGTCTTTCCCAACAATCTCGGCGACTGGGCCGAACGGCGCGATCATTCACTACCAGCCCGATCCGAACGATTGCTCCATTGTGCGCAAGGATCAGGTATGTTGTTGCCATGAGCGCCGACGCGTTCTCAGCTGACGGGTTATGGGGCTCAGATCTACTTATGCGACTCAGGAGGTACCGGTCGGGGCATCCCCCACAAACGAATGCGACGGTTAACGACCTCGTTTTCATAGCACAGTTTTCTGACGGAACAACGGATGTCACGCGGACCTGGGTAATTGCGCCACAACGCATGTCTGCTCCGCGGTGAAGCTCACGACACATACACAGCACTTCGGGACGCCGACGGCAGAGGAACGTCGCGCGTTTACTCGTGTCTTGCAGGGTCACATTGCCATTGACACGGCGATCTTTCCTAGTGGGACGACGGGTGAGTTGGCCGCTTTGATGCGTCCACGAGCTATGCGACCGATTGCCGTATCGTATAGGATATGTCATGTATGTGTATGTTGGGCCTGTGACCATATGGACTGCTGACTGCCTATCAGTGATGCCTTCGCGCGAAGACCCCTCTGGGAGGATGGCCTCGGTAAGTCAGCCACTCCTCGGGAAAGCACCTGACTCACGTCAATCATTATAGACTATCGGTATTGTTATTACTCATGCTGCCGAGCGCTCTGCTGACGCCCATCTCGAAGGCACGGTACAGGACACGGCGTCGGTATGGAGGGTCCGCTGTGACCGCTATGCAATAGACTCATTCCCGCTTGTACAGGCCACTTCCTCAACGTCCACGAAGGCAAATCACCAGCGCCACAATCGTGACTCTTACTGATTGGTATTGGCAGGTCCGCACGGCATCGGAGTGCGCATAGGTCGGCATTCTTCATGCTATCTCGTATTTGGACGCTCTCACAGCGTATACAGCTTACAATAGCACGCCCCTCAAGTCGGGTATGACTGTATCTGATGGTGAGTACTGCCTTACTCTATTGGATGTTCTTCTGACTGTGGCGTAGAACCCGGATTTTACGCCGACGGGCGGTTCGGCATACGCATTGAGAATGTCGTAGTAGTGCGCGAGGCGAACACTCCGAACAACTTCGGAGAAAAGGGTTATCTGAAGTTCGAGCACGTCACCTTAGTCAGTTATTCCATCATGTCTCGTCTTGACTATTTCTAAGTTGGACTCGCAGTGCCCGATCCAGAAGAACCTCGTTGACGCCTCGCTACTGAGTCCGAAGGAGAAGAGTTGGTTGAACTCGTACCATGCAGAGGTATCAGAGAAGCTCTCTCCACTCCTGCTGGGTGACAAGAGGGCCCTCGAATGGCTGCAGAGGGAGAGTTCTCCGCTGCGATAGTGGTGCCATGCGGTAGGCCTTCATGTTGAGCGCGGTAACATGCAGAATACAGGAGTAGGTTATGAACCATGGCAAATCATACGGACAGGCGGCGGTGCGGCGATACATTCTCAGCAACCAACTTTCACTACGTATACGCTATCCGCCGCTATCCTACGACAGCGTTACACTTGATGGCAGGCACCAGATGCGAACGTGTGTGCACTGCTGAGTCTGTTAGGTCGTCAGGCACCATTCAGGAGTGGGAGATGGATAGACCGGGTCATGAGTATGATCCTTGTACCTAGTAGCGTGAGTCCCTTTGGCGACGGCGCGCAGGGTGCGTTCTGAACCTCCTCGCTGATGGATTGTGTCATGCTCATGATCTTCCCATGGATGCCGTCGACCAACGCTTTGGTGAGGGCCGTCCACGGTTGCATTACCCAACCCAGCTTCAGATACCCTTGAATCGTTGCCCTTTGCTTGGCGACGAGTCAGTAAAAAGGATCGATGCGGCGCGCGCACTCCACAGACAGTCACAGCAACTATGATCGTCCTGGCGGAGGCAATAGATTGACTTTCAACTTGCACACAGCCGGACCTCCCGCGATTAGTCAGTTGTCAGGTATGCCAGTTGTTCCTCTTCACGAGTGTTACTGATGGAATGTTCGATACTAGGCTATCGCATTCTGGTCATGCCCTGACACAGGGGGCCGCAGCATTGCGCAACTACTGGGCATATGCCTGCAACATAGAATGATCATCCATGCAGTGTGCGTACCAAGAATGCTGTTAGGTACGTTCTCGTAGTAGTCAATGAGTATGCGTAGATTCCATGAGATCCTCTGTGCACGTTCCGACGGTCCCCTTTGTATTGTAGGCCACGAGCAACACTCGGGCGCGCCTGTATAAGCCAGTAAGCGAGCCACTCTCCGACAGGTGCGCCGTTTAGAATTTCGTCTTCATTCACCTTCCATGCGTGATAGAATGTGTCATGATGTCGCATGATGTCCGTAGCTCCATCTGGCATCAGTGCACCCGTCTGTGACATTGGATGAAGCCTCGTGCAGAAAGAAGAGCGCTCTTCCAGCACATATAAAGGGACACAACAACACACAAGGTCTCAGCTAACAAGTGCTCTGAATTCTGTTCAAACATGAAGTTCACTATCTTGTCTTTCCTCGGCGCAGCTGTCTGCTTCCATACGGCAAGCACTGCTCCTGTCGCAGAGACTTACGGTTTGTCGCGTGGCAGGTATTTATTCTTGCCTTGAGCACTAACAGTTGGCAATAGGGCTCTCTCGTCGGACTGGCGGCGAGTTATACATCACCTCAGGCGGTACGTTGTTCGCCAACCAGCCTCACTGGTTTTACTCATTCGCCGAGGAAGACATCGTCGAACGTACAGGTGGTGAAGCATACATAACCTCTGGTGGTACGTTCTTCGCCAACTGATTTCACTTGTTATGTTCACCCACCGCGGTAGACATCGTCGAGCGTACAGGTGGCGAAGCTTACATCACCTCTGGCGGTAAGTTGTTCACCAACGAACCTCACTTGTGTATTCATCCGCCGCGACAGACATCGTCGAACGTACAGGTGGCGAACTTTACATCACCTCTGGCGGTAAGTTGGATGCCAACCAACCTCAGTTATTTTGTTCATCCGCCGCGGAAGATATCGTCGGACGTACAGGTGGTGAAGCCTACATCACCTCTGGTGGTACGTCCTTCGCCAATCAATTTCACTTATGTTGTTCATCCGCGGCGTAAGATATCGTCGGACGTACGGGTGGTGAAGCATACATCACCTCTGGTGGTAAGTTTTTTGCCAACCAACCTCAGTTGTCTTGTTCATCCGCAGCGGCAGACATCGTCGGACGTACAGGCGGTGAAGCATACATTACCTCTGGCGGTATGTCCTTCACCAACCGAACTCACTTACTCTGTTCATCCGCAGCGGTAGATATCGTTGGACGTACAGGTGGTGAAGCATACATCGTCACCGACGATGGTACGTGGTTCACACACTGAAGTCTGGGACAGTCTAGCTGAATCAACTTGTCAGTGATCGCCTAAATCACGGACGCCGGTATGTGCCTGGCGACGCATTTTTGCTAAGACTTCAGGGAGCTAACATGTGCGTACTATATCGACAGGCGCACCGGCCGCGAGGCTTACATTGCTACGGACGGTACGGGTTTCATGGATGGTCTTACACAGAGACGCACGGATTCGCGATAGATGTCGTGAAGCGTACCGACGGCGAAGCGTACCTTACATTCGACGAGGTTGATGTGGCCTGGTGCAATGTGCATGTGCATTCCTTGAACCCTGAACTGTATGGTACTTTGAAGACTAAAGATCATCGAAGTGCCGAAAAATTGTAAGACGATGAGTGTAACTTAGTCTGCGCCAAGGCAGCATATCGGTGGGCTATTACTCGCCGCTAGTAACCTTTCGTTCGATGGGGACACTCAGATGAAAGCGAGTGAGCTACAGTTCAACCCGATGCATGCCACAGCGGAGGGAGCGAGCAAACTCTACGTATTGACTACGAGGATGCTACGCCTCGTAGCAAGTACAGGTTGCCATAACTAGATCGCAAGGCACGGAGACAAGCATTGTAGCCATCGCCGAGATGTGAGCACTCGGACCTCATATTAATGATACATTCAAGCCCCAGCATGTTGCCTTCGTACTAATGACTCTGACCTTGAACGTTTCGGGAGACGCACGACCTCGCCTCAATGGCCGCAGCTCTGGATGTAAGCCGTATCACCACAGATGATAAAACCCGGCTAGGAGGGTGGGTTATGAACGCGACTCTGCATGTTTACGGCCAGAGTCTCAAGTACGTTCCGTCGTCCACGAGGGCTCTCCCGGGCTGCTCCTTCTGGGTTGCTGGTGCACTCCTGACCAGTTGTAGCAAAATGCCAAGGACGACGAGCTGAAATAGGGGCCCCAAGATGCTGGGTTTGCCAGGGAGGAAGGGCTTCATCAAGCGAGGTTGGAACGCAGTAGTGAGGTGCTTTGGGAACTCGGACGTATAATTTAATGGAAGATGCTGAGTACCGTGAACTAGAACTCGTGTGCGCCTCTGGGCGGAGCTTAAAGCAACCAGCATGATGCCGTAAGCGTGGCGACACGCCACCCCTAGAGTACACTTCCGGTTCATCCATGAATGCCTCGAAAGCTCCACAGTAGCTATGTACCCACCGCACGTTTAGTATTCGGCGGGCCATATCGCGTGTGTCCGATATGACAGTCCAGTGCTGTTCCGACCGTGACATCCAGCGGAAATCAGCAACACGTACCGCATACATACTCGTGGCATGCGTGTACGGCCGCCTATTAGTAGTCCCAGTCAAGGTCCAAGGTCACTGGCTACATCTTGAGCCGTCAACAGCACGATTCTCAGTCGCCGCATGATGTATACAATAATTTGTATCCGCAAAAATGATGATTACATCCCGAACACGCAAGCTGTGGTCAAGGCGAGTCGACGAGGAGCAATCCGAAGGTCCGATTAAATATCACGGTCCTCCGTTGGAGTAGGTCTACTCAGTTACTGCGTCGCCCGAACATAGCGACTCCTCTGACTCAGCATGCAGCGTCTGACGTGTGATGGCAGTAAGCAAGAGTATATCAGATGTTACTTGAAGTTTCCGACCTTCATTGCGAGCGTCTAGTTCAGCCTCTGGTGTATAGTAGCCGCAGATAATGGCTCTCTTTTGAATGGCTGGGACTTCATCCGCTACGCAAGAATGCGGATGATATCAGTCTCAGTATGACAGTAGGTAGTTTGTTGAGCGTACCGTCAACGAGAGCCAGAGCGCGCTCCTCGGCTTGATGGACTGGCATGGAGTGAACTACCTGAAGCAGTACGCAGGCGATAAGAACGAAAACAGATGCGGGCTTCATGATGATGGAAGCCTGGGAGATGCAGACGATGTCAGGGAGCACGCAGTGATACATCTAGTCGAACATGCCGCTCTATATACTAGGCAAATGTTATTACATGAGTACTAGCCGGGAAGCCGCTACACAAAACTTTGAGCTAGCGACATGAGGTGAGACACCGTTTTGATGAATGACATGCGGCCTCAGTGAGCTCCTTTGGACTAATGGTACCACGCTCACATGGATACGCGAGGCTAAAAATAGCCCGCATACCCGCCAGTGATCACCCATCTGTCAGTCCAATTAGCGAGGAGGATAGGCATATGTCCTGGACTACTTATCCCCGAGAGATCATGCAAGGGATGCGCATAGCTGGTTCTACTGGTAAGACAGGGGGGAGCGTAAGTGCGTTTATGTGCATACGAGCCAGTGGATAGTACTGCCTGCCCTGTGTCCACTGTAGGTACCTGTAGGACTCGGATAAGCCACCATATCCCCGTCGAGTCATTCGAACGATACTGTCTGATGGGAATAGAATAGCACTTACCGTGGCGGCTATCATGCAGACAGCGTCATTTGCAAAGAGAGCATCTCCACGCGTCGCAGCGGAGTCGATCCAGGCTCTGATATACATAACAAAGGGTTTCGACAGTCGAGCAGAACACAGAGTTGTGTCTGATCGAACTGCTGACAGTGACATATGACAGACTGCATGCCAGCCAGAGGAAAGATAAGCCCTGTCCGTCTATCCACTGCGTTAGGTCTGGATCCTCTCACTTACAGCTCGAGTATCCCGCCGCGGCCAAATGCCACTTGGGAGAGACATTTTAATCATATTGTGGTAATCGTCGTCTGCGGCATGTGCAAAAGTTCGGATATATATCTTCCCCTCTGCCACGCAGAGCTGCAGTCACAAAACGATGTCTGGAACGAAGCATTCAGGTTTGCGAAGGGACACGTATCACTGATAGGGTAGAAGCTCAGGCTGACCTTCGCTAGGACTGCGCTCTCTTTGGCACATCAGCTCTCTCATTGGAAACAGGACAACTTGCCTGCTGTCACTCAGTGCGTTCTCTGCGTCTCTCATATCAGCTTCTTGTTAGGAAGTAAACAAACACTAGAAGCATACCATTCCCAGCAAATGGCGGCTGCTGGATCATCAATATATGTGTCGCACTGGATCCTGGTAGTACTATGGTCAAAGAACCGACAGCAACTGCCAGCCGCCTGGCCTCGCAACACCTTGAGCTTGTATGATATGAGTGATACAATGACACTGATGCCGATGAGCACGTATGAAAGAAATTGTAGTAGAGCACACCATGGAGCAGCCCCTACATAACTAGTAGGCTGCGAGGAACATAGATACGGAGGTTGTGGATTGTCTATGGCAGGCAGTCTAGCTTGAAGAAGATGCACCACTAACTGCCAGTGAGTAACTGTGTCACGGTGTTGCAGGCTTGAAAGACGGACGTACTAGCATCTCCGAGTCCCGATCCGGCATTCGAGGTCCCCAGACTCAATACGGTGAAGGCTTTGAATGAGTGTGATCTTTTGGGTAGCAAGTAACTTGAGTACTTAGTAAGTTCCATTCGAAGTCAAAGTCGGTGTGGTTTTGGAGCACTGTCAGTGTCTTATCCGATCTGTCACGATCACGTGTGATCGGTTGGACGCGAACGTGACACGGACTGCGACTCAGTGCCAAAAGCTCGGTCAATGTTCCCTCACAGCTTGTGCCTGGAATATCGATACTGCACTCTGCTCGTTGATCGACCGATACTGTGAACTGGAATCACTTGAGACTCGCTATATGACTACTGGATTCAGGAAGCCGGGACACTACTCGCTTGAGCATCGCGAACTCACTGGCACGGGACCCCACTGGTGCCAGCGAATCATTCGCAGAACGGAAATTCAGGCTCAAATCGACGTATGGACCCTTGCCTCAGTGGGCCGATGACCATTGCTGTGTCGTCATGGCTGACACTGACGAACCGTATTCGCACACTGCAGCTGTGCACATACGCTCGCGTGCCACACCCGTTGAACGTGAGTATACTACATATGATATATGAGTGACCATTAGTTGGGATATATACCCGACTTAGATGCTGAAGTTCTCAATGAAGAAGATAGTGTCCAATTGAAATAGATACGTGCTCCACAAAGGCTTGAGGTCGATTACCCCTTTCCAAGGTTTCGAACAGCCCCGTGTTGTTCTTCCACTATGACCGCTAGCGCTCCTTGCGCTGAGAAGAACTGGGGCAGCAACACCATACAAAAATCATATTTACGGACTTCGCGGATGGAACATCGATAGTGTCTCAACATGCCCGATGTGGAGCCGAGCTGAGTTCCACCTAAGGGATTCATGCCTACCTTACTTCCGCAGTATGACGCATCAAGAGATCCGGGACGCTACTCCTGACTGCTTAAAAGCCCACCCGAGTCGCTCATCCGCCATTCAGGTGAATACAACAGCGCCGTTGCAACCTACCAACATGCAGTTTACCGCAACGTTCATCGTCCTCGCTTGTGCTCTGCTTCAGGTCGCAAACGGCGTTCCGACTCCGAATGTCGACGAGCAGGTTCTTGAGCGCAAAGGTGAGCCATTTTCAAGCAGCGCCTTTGGGGCACCGTCTGATTATACTTTGACGGTGCTTGGCATGAAGATGGTGTGTTTGAACTTACTCGATGCATCACTACTGGAAGCCTCAGGCTGACGGGCACTTTGTGCATATAGAAGTCGGATCCTACGACGTCAGCGAAGGTACCTTTTGAACACTCAAACCCATCATTACAAACTAACACCTCATATACAAGGTACTGAGGTTGAGAAGCGCTATACATACGGCGGCTATGTTAGTGACCTAGCCTCCGAAGGTGCTTTCCCCCTCCCCAATCTGACAGTCGCGACAGTTGGTACTGAAAACTGACGGACGTACACACGAAGGTGACATGGATCTCGACAAACGCTGGGCCGCTAGCTATGATGTTGAGGGGAAAAGCGAGTCCGAGCTGAACGACGACGGCGGTATTGAAGATTCACCTCCGTGACAGCGGGCATTCTGCTGAGCCCTCCGTGATATTCTGGACCGGAAGTAGATCTCAACAACGAACCGGCACTCGAGAAGCGTGCTTGCGACTGGTACCACCTTACTAACGAGGAGGAGTCCGATGGTATTGCTGCGCTCAATGCCCCTTGCCCCCCGGCGGCATGAAGGGAGCACTGCCGCTTCTTGGTAGCGGTGTATCTGTTTGGCATTCACTTCCACCCCTCAGCTTGAAGAGAAGGGCATCTCTAGCAATGCGTATACCGAATACAGTTCGAGTTGTCGTGTATCATGTATCTGAACAATATGATTCGCACCAAATCTTGCGGTTATACGCGCGCTCTCACGAGGCCTATGAGGTTCACTATTCAGTCGAGCACGGGATGCGGTGAAAGGAAACATGTACCATCAGTGCGCTAATCGAGATCGGTGATGCTATGGTACTTTCGGACGGAGATCTTAGGAGGTACGCTGAAGACTGTAGCATCAGAGTTATAATGCCATTGAACCGATGGATGTTGACTGCTCAGAACGGGTCATGCGCCACAAAGTCGCCCGCTCAACATACGGTGCATTTCGGCCTCGGGTGCGTCACAGATCAACGCGACACGTATTTCTACTATAAATCCCGCTGCCAGGATCAGGTGGTGTACGCCTCGAACTAACGTTATGGCATTCTACCGAGACATATCGAGTTGGGCAGGCATGGTACCTCCTAGAGTACCTGCAATAAGGTTGTTGATTGCCATCGTAGCCATGCCCAGCCTCGTCTCGTTCGTCGCACTGCCAATGTGGGGCAAAATGATGCACCTGGGCCATGCTAGTCAGATACGTCAGCTCGCGGTGGTCATGTCACTGACCTCGGCTCCCTCACGAGGGGATGATCCACGGGAATATTCGGCTCCCCTTCCACGACGTCGATGCCCGCGCCCCATATCCATCCCTCCTTGCATGCCTTTGCAAGTGCATCGGAGTCGACGAGCGCACCGCGACTCGTGTTCACGAGCACGGCCGTCTTCTTCATCCCCTTCAGGAACCCCTCGCTCACGACGTGGTACGTGCTCGGACCTCCCGGCGCCAGAACGAAGACCACGTCGCTCTCGCGCGCAAGCTCGTCCGGATCGACCCTGCGAAACTCGGCGAGGCCGTGCGGGGCGTACTTCGCGAGTACCTCGGCGTCGCGGGCGGGGTTGGGCTGTGACGAGGGGTTGCCCGTGTAGAGGGCGCGGGTGAACCCGAAAGGGAGCAGGCGCGCGAGGGTAGACTGAGCGATGCGCCCGAAACCAAGGAAGCCTGCTGTCCGAGTAGGGTTTACCCAGCTGGCGCTGAACTGGGAGCCGGCCCACAGAAAGGGGGCCCAGGGGTAGGCGGACCACTGGACATGAGGCATGTGAGGGTACAGAGAGGCGGCTTAAGCAGATCGCCTACTTGTCCATTCTGCACGATCGTACTTGTCTCCTTTACGTTTCGACCCGCCATCAGGGCTAGCATCACAGTGAGGTCGGCGACTGGAAGAGTAGGAGAATTCGCTCAGTGGCCAATGAAGATAGCAGAGGGTAGCCACTACCTGCATCTGTCAGGACGTCTGGTGTATAGCCCAGCTTGATCCCACGCTGAGAAAGCGTTTGTACATCTACGTGTTCTGGTAGGGAAACATGTCAGTTGTGTGCTAGTGTGCTGAGTTTCGGAAACAACTGACCATATCCGACAGACATTGTGGAAACAACCTTCAAGTTTGGGCCGGCTAGGACATAGTTCAGTACGTCTTGCAATATGCGTGCTTGCGGAAGGCTTGCCAGCTTCAATAAACTCTTTGTCCACCTATCCGAACTCAGTAAATTACTCGGGCAGCGTATGTGAGTGTTGTCACGGTCGTATCCGACCTTCTCAGTAAACAAGACCAAGATACCCGTCGCACCAACGATATTGTCGTGTAACCACTTCTTGTCGCATGGTTGTGCTTCGGAGTGCCATGCAACGACCTAGCGCAAACGGCGTGGTCATGTTCTGCGTAGTGGTCGCGGCGGGAAGACAGGCGACGCACATCCAGATCCGCGCGATCGAGCAGGCGCATGGCGTCGCCGCCCAGCTGCCTCGTCACAACGACTTTGGGGCGCGCCATTCCAGGTTCGAGATGTCCAGTGACAGCAGTTATGCGACGGGCTAAAGCTCGAGCACTGGCGGACGACATGAAAGCTCTCGCCCGGGCCATCCTCAAACTCTCCAGTCCGTATCTTCGCAAGCCCGGCCCGGCGGCCCCGCCTGCGGAAGCTCGGTCGCACTTCGGGCTTCCGCAATGCTTCCGCCTACCGCCACCTCCGCACTCCTCCACAGACCGCGACATTTTCTCGCCTCTGGAATTATCTCGACAATAATCTGCCTTCGTGGATGTGACTCATACCTAAACCTGGATAATCGTGACCTCGCGCGCAAAGACAACACCTACTCGATGTCCGCTCTAGCCTTACCAGCGCCTGGAAATGCTACGGGAAGGCATCCAGTACTTCGAAGTTCGTGTCCAACAAAAACAGTACGGATTGCTGGTAATTGCCAAGATAGCATTTCCAGTTTCCGCGAACGCGGGGGCCATCTCTGCGTTGAGGCAAGTTCATTCGTCTACACCTACGATATACACGTAGCAGCAAGCCCATCCACGCGATCCCCTAAGCCCTTGTCTAGACCTCCGCCCGAGTCGCTCGCCATCGCCTCAATTCGGGACAAAGCTTCGAAGTGTTCGCCTTGAGGAAACACCATTGCCGTATCTCTGCCTGCGACTCCGAATCTGTGCCCACGATGTCGCCGATTTCGCCTGCGCGTTGCGGGCTTCTTCGACGGATCACTGGCAGCATGCGCGCGTAGCGGAGTTGGCTCAATCTTGTTGCATTTTAAACCCTCCGCAAAAAATTCTCCCGCCCCGCGAACCCTCCGCGTCCTCCGCTCTCCTCTCATCAACATGGTCGCCGTTTGTCCACAACTCTTGCTGAACGGCGCCTGTGTGGACGATGGGTGCGCTTACAGGCACAACGTTCAGATTTGCCGGCCATGTGGGGCTATATGCTACAACGAGGCGTTCTATCGCCAGCACTGCGCCAGTACGCGCCACCAAAAACGAGTCAGCGGAGCCACGGACTCTTTCTACTGCTCAGTCTGTCAGACCAACGTGCCAGCTGGCAATGGGTGGACCACCCACATCCGCGGGAGGAGGCACACCACTCTCGCTAGTCACCAAGGAGTAGACCCTGACATTCAGCCTGAGGAGGCCAGCATCCCTTCAGGGCATGTTCATTGCAACGTTTGTAACCTGGCCGTTCTGCAAGGGTCGTGGACCACCCACGTCAACTCTCGCTCGCACGCGCGAAAAAGCCTCGTCGCCTCGTATGAGGTGGCTTTCGAGGAGGCAAGCAAGAATAAGCACGGCATTGATGTGTCTCACGAGGATGAAGGGCTCGATTTCGAGATTGTCGACGTCGCAGATGCTCCCCGTGGCGTCACCATGACGCTCACGGTCAAGAACACCGTGCCGACGTCCCGTGTTACGCTGTTGAACGCGAAGTTCTCCTCGCTCTCGAACTCGTAAGTCATCCCCTCTGTTGCTCACTCTCGTACTCAAGGGTGATATAGCTTCTCGGCGACATATGATACCGCCTCTCGAGTGCTTGCCCCCAATAGGAGCCTCTCGCTTACCATCACCTTCCGGCAACAGTACCGCGGGCGGTTCGACGACCGGCTCGAACTCATCTTCGAGGATGCCGCGCTCAGGCAGCGCTTCGCCATCGTCCGCGCTGTCAAGGCGATCGTGGGCAGCCGGGCCGACTACGAGGCCATGAAGCCCAAGTCGCCGTACGTCCCGCGCAAGCGCACGCAGCGAATGCCCGAGACGGATGTGGTCCCGGGTGTGCCTCCACCGTCGCAAAAGATCATCCCGTACGTTGGGTTGCTCCCGCATGCCCGGATCTCGCCGCGCATCTCGAGCGCGCTGGCGAAGGGTGAGGGTAGGAGGGCAGCAGAGTTCTTCCGGCAGTCGATATTGCCTCCTGAACTGAACAGCGAGACGCATGGGCGGTACTTCAAGACACTGATATGGGCGGAGGAGTGCCGCATGGAGTAAGTCTGTTGACAATGTTCCGGTATCCGCATATATTGAGAAGTCTGGTGTAGAAACGACTTGCAGATGTATGACATCACGGATGCAAGACTGACACAGCACCGTCAGTACTATTAGTGCGCCTGTATCTCTTCCTGTGTCCTGTAAGCCACTGACGGCCTGTCAATAGCCTACCGGTGCCCGGCCTGGCTGAAAAGCGCCCAAGTGTTCTCGTTGGTACGTCTTAGGCTAGCATATATCCGGATCTGGCACTTACATGTGCCCCAGGCGACATCATCCTCGTCCAGCCGCATGGCGCCGACACAGGGCGTTGGTTCGAGGGCCACGTCCACGTCGTGCGCAAGGAGGAAGTCGGACTCTGTTTCCACGGCTCCTTTAGGTGGAACTCGACTGCGCGGTACACGGTGCGCTTCAAGCTCAACCGCATCCCGCTGCGCCGGCAACACCAAGCCCTGGACGCAGCCTTCCACCCTGGACGCGTGCTCTTTCCGACTGACGCAGATCTGCAAGGCTCACGCCCCTCTACGTCGAGCATACAGCCGCACATCTACAACAGGCTCATCGTCGGCAATGAAGCGCAGTTACAGGCGGTGGTGTCCATTGCGCACCAACGCCCCGGAGCGGCTCCGTTCGTGATATTCGGCCCGTACGTACCCTCGTTGACTGCATATATGCGCGTAGCTGACCACCGCGCACCGCAGGCCGGGCACCGGAAAGACGATCACGATGGTCGAGAGCATCCGACAAGTCCTGCGGCTGGACCCCAACGCGCGCATCTTCGTCTGCGCGCCGAGCAACAGCGCCGCGGACCTGCTCACCACGCGGCTCTCAAGCCTCGGCCTGCAGCTCTTCCGCTTCTACGCGCCCTCCCGCAGCAAGGAGCTCGTCCCCGACGCGCTCGTCCCCTTCACGCATCAAACACCGGACGGCCACTTCTCCGTGCCGTCGCTCGCGGCGGTGCGGCGGTTCCGCGTGGTCGTGTCGACGTGCGTGTCCGCGGCGTTCGCGCACGGCGTCGGCGTGCCTCGCGGGCACTTCAGCCATATCTTCGTGGACGAGGCGGGCCAGGCAACCGAGCCGGAGGTGATGGTCGCGCTGCGGACCATGGCGGACCACGCGACGAACGTCGTGCTCTCCGGTGACCCGAAGCAGCTGGGCCCCATTGTGCGCTCTGCGGTCGCACGCGAGCTCGGCCTCGAGAGGAGCTACATCGAGCGGCTGATGATGCGCCCTGTGTACGATGAGAGGGAGGGGCACGGTGTTTCGTGAGTACTCACGTCTAACATGCTTTTGATGCTCTCGGTGCAGATAACTAAACCCTTTCATATCGCAGGGTCGTCAAGCTCGTCAAGAACTTCCGCTCACACGAGGCGATCCTCAAGTTCCCGAACGAGCGCTTCTACAGGGACGACCTGCAGCCATGTGCGGACAAGAAAGTCACGCACGCATACATCGGCTGCCCGATACTTGCTGACAAGAACTTCCCGATACTGTTCCATTCGATCACGGGCAAGGACGAGCGCGAGGCGTCGTCGCCGTCGTTCTTCAATAGGGATGAAGCCTCCCAGATCAAGGCCTACGTCGAGATGCTCAAGGCTGACAGACGCTTCCGCACGAGTAAGTGGCAATACGTATCGTGGTCTTGATGCTGTGTGCTAATTGGCCTATCTGATTGAAGCTGATTCTGATATTGGCGTCATCGCCCCGTACCATGCACAGTGTCTCAAAATCCGCGCGATCCTGAGGGCCGTCGCTGACGAAGTGAAGGTCGGCAGTGTTGAAGAGTTCCAAGGCCAGGTGAAGAGCATCCTCAAGGTTTCGTGGCCCCCGTCTTACGTGTTTCCGCCCTTCATAGGAACGAAAAGTGATCATCATCTCGACGGTGCGCAGCAGTCGCGAGTTCGTCGAGTACGACTTGAAGCACACACTGGGCTTCGTGGCCAATCCTCGACGATTCAATGGTGCGTACTCGTGTTCCTATACTTGTATCGCTTTCGTACTCATATACAATTCACTTCCAGTTGCGGTTACTCGCGCGCAAGCCCTGCTCATCGTCGTGGGTGACCCAAACGTGCTTGCCTTGGACCCGCTCTGGCGTTCGTTCCTCAACTACGCATACAACCGCGGAGGCTGGAAGGGCCCTCCGCCTCCGTGGGACACGAACGCTGCGGCAGACGAGGCGGGCGGATACCAGGAGCGAATGGCCGGGTCGGCACTCATCGACATGAATGAGTTCTCCCGGCGGATGGAGATGTTGACGCTCAATGGCGTCGCCGCGTCGGGCGCTGCTGACGAGGACGATATTGACGTGAATGTCGACCGACCCTGGCGCGATGTGGAGTAGATGTGTCTTGGTGTCCGTCCGTGTGTCTAGTGTAGGTGCTGTGATATCGCTCTCTTGAATCTACGACCAGTATCTTCTTGGATTTGCTTGTAATACGCTATTTCGTTGTAGTGCGATGTGCGTTCGTTATTCGAACACATTGCCTCGTGCGCGTGAGCAAGGTTAGGCGGGGAGTGTAAGGTTTACTGTAGTTTACCGCGGCGATTACAGACGAGAATATAGATGCGTATGTTCTCGGGGGAGAGGTCTGTCCTTCGAGGAGGGCGTGTATTTCGCATAATCAACAAACTAACCCAGAACTGTACAGTACTCACACTTACTGATACTGCAGGTGCTAAGTCACATCTATGTCACGACTCTCTCTCTTCGAGCTACGAGGACTAGCCTCCTTTGCTCCCTCTAACGCGCTGATCTCTTCTCTGATCCCCACCTCCCCTTTCCAGCCGTTATCAGCGAGGTACTGCATAAACTTCTTGTCCTCAAGGGACAGGTCGACGCCTGTCATATCCGGTACGAAAAAGTACGCGACCAGGATCCCGAAGAAGCCGAATATTGCTGCTATGATGAACGTCCACCTGCCGGAATCGCAAGGGTGTGGGTGAGTGCTATGGTGTATACGTGCGAAAGGGCAAGTCTCCGTACCTCTTCCCGAAATGGTTCTGGATAGGCGTGAAGACTCCCGTCCCGACTGCTGCGCCTACTTTACCAAGAGCGGCGGATATACCGAAGAAGGTTCCTCTGTAATACAGTAAGCACCCACGCCGCGAGGGGAAATCGTTGTCTTTACCTGATGGGCGTTGGGTACGACCTAGAGCCCACAGCGCCATGAGGAATCATTCGCATACATACAGGGGATAACACTCACTCTGCACTCGTGAGTAGTGTCATATTACCGGGGCCCTAGTACAAAACCTCTGTGAAGATCGACTAGAGAACCTCCGCGAGATGTTGACATACCAGATTGCTCATGGAGACCATTACGCCGTACCTGCAGAGCAGCGTCATAGTAAGCATTACATAGAGCAGACTTTGCGCGGGATCTTACAGAACGACAAACAGCGGTACGATACTCGTCACCCTGTCGTACCCACATCCAATAATGAGTCCTTTTGGTCAGTCAGATGCTGTACTGGCGTCACAACGTATGGTTGGCCCACCGAAGACAACGTAACCGCTGAACCCGAGCATCATCTTGACAAGCAAACGGTCTGTCAGTGCTGGTACGCTGTGTTCCACGTCGCCACGTACCGTGTTCCTCCGCCCCAAGGGATTGCATAGCAAAGCACCGACGAACACGCCTGTGCATCGTACGTCTTAGAAAGAATGTTTGGGATTTGTGTGCCACGGACCTGGAACGGCCAGCGTGGACAGCAGCAACTGCCACTCAGCAGTTGCCTTCACATCGCTGTCTTTGATGATAGCGGAGATGATAGATGCCGAGAACAAGGCATTCGGATAGAAGATCTGAGGTTAAATCAGTACTAGTACGATGAGCGTTTGGCATTCTGTATGCGCTGTAGCTCACGAAGTCATAGAGGAACCTATCATAAGTCCAGCATGTGAGAGGTCCGAGTCATGTGCAGCGCTCGAACTAACCATGAGCCTCCTGTTCCGAGTAGTGCTTTCCAGTACCTCTTGATAGATAGCCAGTACGGAACACGTCCTGAGTGTTCCCGAGTCGTTCAATACAAGCTGAGACGTGCCACTAATCTGTGACTACTCACGTCGAATGGCACCTTCACGATATCTGGATTGCAACGGTTAGCGGTTGTGGTACGGAGTCAACGTACGACTCACAGGATTGAGTTCAGCATGCGCATACGGAAGTAGAACACCGTGATAGGGAGTAGTATCCCGATCCCAAAGCACACGCGCCAGGTCGTCTCCAGGTGCGTCTGGCCTGCGGCGGAAAGGACGATGAGGAAGACAGATACGGCCAATGGGGCACCGACCTGATGAAAGTTGAGCTATCCAACCTCCAGTGTTACAGTGTGTAGGTCCGAACTCACGACCAGCGGCAGATCGGTCACCAATATGAAAACTGTGTGTTATCTATGATGAGGCATTGCTTGGGGGGGTTCACATTTGAGTACTCACCAGGACCCCGCTTCGCCGTTGACGTCTCGTTAGCGCCTTCGCTCGCGCTCGTCGACGACGCTGGGTATTCACCGCCAGTGCCCTACATCGCACCCATCAGGTCGACTAATATGCGCAAGGCATGGAGGACACCCACCACACCCGTGACACCCCTGGCGATGGTCATGAACCAAAACAAGCCTTGAGGGCTGCCGTGTGCACCGTGCGCAGCGGTGCAGAGGATCGCGCCGACGACGATGAGCGCCGTTGTCATGACTAGCCCGCTTTTGCGACCGAGTCTGTCGCACAGGATTCCGACAATGACTTGGCCGACAATGTCTCCTGGGTTTCAAAGTCAGGGCTGGGATCAAAATTTCAATCAAACGGGTTTGTACTGACCTACCAACAAAGCATTTGACACACGGGTGGAGACGGTGGACGTGTATTCGGCGGGGTACAGTTTCTTGAACAAAACCTGAAGAGTATGAAGGTGAGGCGACCTGCCTGCTGTGTACCAAAGTTCGAGATAGGCGGTGACTGACGTTTGTCATTGTCATGACATTGTTATGATCTACGAAGGACCGGTAGTGTCAACGCCATTGAAAAGGGTGCATGGTTGCCATTGCGGGCTCACATCCATCAGAGATCAAACCGAACGCCGACGCAGCAATCGCCATATATGCGCTTAGCTCTGCCTTCCTTGACAGGCTGTGTCTCTGTGTTTCCGAAGCTACAGCATGACGCTCATCGAATAGAGCCTCAGGCTGAGGCGTTTCCTTCACTTCATCTATAGTCTTGAGGTCCTTTCCTATCCTGTAGCTGCCGTCCTCGACGGAACCAGGGAAGTCTGAGCGGGTCATAGTAGCCAGTACTCGCGGATAGCACATCCGCCAGGAGTATCGTGGGCTGGGAGGCCATATAACCTCTCCGGCGTATCCTATAGGAAGTCCCATGTCCTGCCTCCAGGGCGCGCGGTGAGTAGAGTTTCAGGGGTGGTTACACGAGGTACCTTTGTGGCGCCTTCGCTGTTACTCAACCTCCTCGCGACAGACGAACGTGCGCCGTGCCCGACGATGGGTAATCTCATTGGCACTGCTGCGATATGTCCCTCGGAGATTATGTCTGAGAAAGCCACCGTCATTCAATTGCCTTGTTTGTTTGTGAGATAACAATCAACAACCTGGCAGATACTACTCGCCTTCACGCGAATGTTCGGTCCGATAAGTAGATGACCCAGGTTTTGCATCACTCCTCGTGCACTGCTGAAGTAGACATGTGTGATGAGTCATGCCTCCGGCATCGTCGAGGAATTGCGACGCGGTCAACGCAGACCCTTGGTAACACGCATGAATATGTCTCGGACACTTGGAAGTGGATCAATTATCGTGTGGGTCGGCTGCCACCTATTTGTATAAACATTCTGTGAGACAGAGGGGCTCGCTACAAGCAAGATAGGCTGAAGAGACACCAATTTGTGTCACAGGAGGTCGGATGACATTATCGGATTTTTCTGCCTTTGAAAGAGGTTCGAACGCATAGTGTGGCCCAGCGGCGGATGGGCGTCTAAGTCACCGTCGTGGCGCACGGACATTGCAGAGCGACATACGCATCAGAAAGAGGCGTAGTCGCGGTGAAATGCACATTCTACGGTCAAGCTCATACAGTAGTGTGTTTTGGTGATTTTCTTGAGAATTAAGGAGCCTTTCTGAAAGCAGGAGGCCGTGTTTCATGCCACTATGAAGAGAAATATTATTTGCGGGCGGACAATTTGTACATGTTTGTTGCCTGGGTTCACCCCCTAGCTGAGATATGCTCGCTCCGCTCGCAATGAGCACAAACCTGCTATTGTCACAAAAACGGTTCTGGGGATCATAAATGTGAGAGCTATAGTGGAGTAGAGTTGGTAAAAGCACTTGCATCATTTTCCAGGGAAGTTGTGCCATCGCGATGCATTTCGGATGCAGAGCTACTGCTGTCACATCGGTGGAACTGCAACTGCCAGTGCTAGGTCCGACCCCAGCGCTGACAGCCTGGATTTGAGGCTTCGTTGAGTGACATACGACTGGTCTCCTCTCATAAACTTTGACAAGTTTGGTATGTGTGCAGTCGACATCCGCGTCACAGTCGATCATATTGGCGTTGAGCGCGTTGAGGCTCGACCCAAGAGGCAAACGACTCGCTCGGAGTTCGTATTCGGAAAGGCTGAGGATGGCGAGAGCTTTCCAAATCCAGTACGCCAGTGCTTGTGCACACTGCATTAGCCCGTCGCATATGTGAGTTCCACTGCCACTGGAAAACTCGAAGCTAGCCGGGAATGGTACGCCCCAAGCGCCAAAGTGCACCTCGTGGTGTCGACGAGGCAGTAGGCGCCCGCACCTGCTAAGTAGATCTAGATGTGCGTTGCTTGTCTTTCTGCGGCGATTCACCTTGGACCACGACTTGACCACAACCCAGGGTCCCATCCAACCTCGATGTGCGCAACGTGATTATAATACTAATACGTATCTTCTTTCGCCGCATCCCGTGTCAGATCGAATAATGAGTTTTGTAGCGCTCGTGAGGGCATACTATCTGAGAATCGATGATGCTCTGGAAAGGCGCAATGACAATTTCTAGTACTACGTGCCATGCGCTGACAGTGGTAACGATGCCGATTACACAGACATACCATCAGGGTAGTATGTAGTTGCTCCCTTCACGCCGGTGGGAGAGGGGTCTCGAGCGCAGCGATAGCACCCATTTCGCAATCGCTCACCGCGTCAAAGTACTCCGCAAAGCGTTTCTTGAGATCTGTGTCTTCGTGCGTACACCTCGTCAGTCTGCGGTATCAATCGCGGTTGCTGGGGAAAATGCACCACCTTCAAGGCCTGGGTCACTGAGACAATTGGTGTCCTGTGCTATGTAGCGCTTCTCAAGCTCAGTACCTCCGTATATGCAGCGTTAGTCTGCAGTGATGAGTTTGAATTTTCATAGCCTACCTTCGTTGCTCTCTGAGGGAGCGGCGTAGAGACTAAGAAGTACGCGCTTCGCGAACTGAATTCCTATGCGCACAAGATGCCCTCAGTCTGTAGTAGTGACACATCGACTAGTACAAGATGCAAACACACCATCTCGATGCCAGACACAGTCATAGCAAGGTCAGATGGCTTCCCTAAGTCACTGTGATGACAGTGTAGAAAGGGCTCACCTTTGTGCTCCAGAGCCTGCTCGTCGACATTCCGAGTCGGAATGCCATTGGCGACCGAGAGTAGAACACAAGCGAGGACGACGAGGGTTGCGGTAAGCTTCATATTGTGGGTGAGGTGCAAGTGCGCTGTTGTGTCCAGTTGTGTACTTTCTGGACGCCTGAGGGTCGACTTTTGAGGGACTGGGAGACGCTTCGCGCATATCTTTGGCACCATACCACCAAAGCGAGGCAGACATCGACCTCGTGGGCGCGGCATAGATCGACCCACATGAGGGATGGCAATGCACTATCGGGTATCCATCCACATATCAAGTGCACAGAGAATACCGTTTTAGACGTGGTGCTACTGCTCCCGTTCTTCTCAGTGCAACCACAATTGGCAGTCATACAAGAAGAGCAATACGGGGCTGCTCGCAAACCCAGAAAGGCGTGCCATTGGTCGACCTTGACCCTTTGTCTGTATAATTCAGCTGGAAACTATCTTCTTTGTGGAGCACCTCAGCATCTAGCTCGGGTGCATGACTCAGACACGTGCAATATATTTGACTGTGCGCATACGGTTCGTCAATCTCAGTCATGACGAAGCACAAGTGATTATGGGCTCACTGAAGCGGGCACGATACATCGATAAGATGGACTCGGAGCCTAATTGTCTTGTCTTATACCTGACTCAGGCCTGAGGCCTAAAGGCCCGGTGACTTTACGATGCTCCGACTCCAAGTCGAGTGTCGCCGAGTAGTGTCCAAGCTTCCTTCCAGTAGTAGTCAATTATCATTGGCGCGGAGTCTTCAACAAGCATCGTTTCTCAGCAAGTAATAAAACTAGTATGTGCTGATACTATCCCAGCCTCAAGCTGTGATTGATTCGTGGCCGAGCTTTCGCTTGCATGAAAGACCTTAAATCAGTGCTTGTAAGTACAGATGACTTATAATGTGTCAAACAAAGCAGTACAAATGCACATACCACTTTTCACCTCCTTTCTAAGTTTCTCAATATACTTTTTCCCTAGGATTCTTAAGGCATATACCAGTGACTGTACCTGACGCACGCGCGGCGGCCTGTCATCAACTTCACAATGCCGGACTCCGATGTAACTCCGATGCTGTCCAACCGGGCATTTGGTGCTCCGCGGTGGCTGAGGTTGCACAAGTCCGAGCTTTTGTCACTGTGCTCAGGGCATAGTTGAAGCCTGTTTTCCAATTATACGAGAACTCAAATTATACCACAGGCTTCAGATGCGCGCAACTCTAGCGGCTTTATCCAAGATGGACATCACTCAATCAAACACAATTCTGTATGCACAGACTTGTACGCCGTTGAATTGGGCGCGCGACCTCAGCCTGCCAGCTCTACAGTATGTCGCCGCTATAACAACTTAGATTTGACATCATGAGTCCCGGTCGCAACCCAATACGCCGCGCTGTGGTGGCCCAAGAGAGAGAACACCGATCCGTATGTATACCGACGGTGATGTAGGATCCTTGTATGCCCTTTACAATGCTTCATCCTTGGAAGCCTCACTTCCGGTCTCCTCTGGAGTGAATTGATCTGTAGCCTCGCCGATGGCGCCGTCCCAGCCGTTCTCCGCCAGGTATATGAAAAACTGCTCATCCTCGACAGCAAGATCGATCCCCGTCTTGTCTGGGACGAAGCCATACGTGACAAGCATCCCTACTACTCCGAATATCGCGGCGATGATGAAAGTCCACCTTCAATAGAGGGACATTAGACAAAACCGTGCACTCTCAGCATATAGATGCCGCATACCTCTTCCCCAGGTTGTCTTGAATGGGTATGAACACCTGTGTACCTATGGCTGCCCCAACTTTTCCCATCGCGGCTGAAATACCGAAGCAAGTCCCACTATGCAGCCCGTTGTCTCGAAGGGCGTGGTTTCCTCTGTGATGGCTATTACTCACCGGATAGAAGTCGGGTATGACCTATGCGAGACATTTCATGAGCATACAATCCGGGCGGTAGGAGTAACACGTACTCAGCACTTGCGAGGAGGGTGATATTTCCAGGACCCTACAGACTGCTTACTCGGCAAGATGTTCATGTGGCAAGGTATTATTCTGACCAAGTTGCTCATGAAGATCATCAGTCCGTAACTACGAAGCCAGCATTCAAATTGAACAATCGTCGCGAAGAAAAGTGCTCCCGTACTCACAGAACCACGAGGAGAGACACAGTATTGGCTATCTTATCATACCCGCAGCCTATAGCGAGCCCTATCCCATCCGAGCTTCCAACGTGTGCACATAAACTGGCAGCATGTGAGATGAACGTACCGAAGATGACATATCCACTGAAGCCCAACATCATCTAGTGCGCGTCACAATTGAGAGCAACTCATGTGTATCATGCAGCGACTAACCGTATAGCGACGCCCCAGAGGGTTACACAGGAGTGCACCAACCACCACACCTGATTGTTGGAGGCGTTTTTGACAGTAAGTGGACAAGAACGATCACTCTCGGACTGGCAGACACCATACCCGGAAGAGAGATGGCACCTAGCAGCAGCTGCCACTCTGCAATGTGCTTGATGCTGCCGTCTTTGACGACGTTTGCGATAATGGTGGCCGAAAAGATGCCATTCGGATAGTCGATCTTCGCGACGTAGACATGAGCAACTGTCGGCGTCGGGGTTGGATACGCTCACAAAATCGTATAAAAACCTGTGAAGCATGATTTCCAACCTGAGTTGACTATGAGGTGTTGTAGACAAAGCTCACTTACCAGGTACCCGCCGTCCCTATTAGAGGTCTCCAGTAGCGCTTGATAGCAAGCAAGTACGGCACTCGACCTAATCCAGAATGGCTGATCAGACAGACAGACCAGTTATAATTGTGACATGTCTATGCACTGACGTCTGATTGAACCTTCTCGATATCTCGATTTAAGTTCAGAATTCTCTCCTTGTAAGACGTGGCCTATGCATCATACTCACAACCTGGAGGTGACCATCCGCATGCGAAAGTAGAAGACTACGACGGGGAATATGATGCCGATGCCGAAGCATATTCTCCAGACTATGTGCAGATAGCCTTCACCTGCAGCCGACAGGACGATCAGGAAGATCGACACAGCGAGCGGTCCCCCGATCTAGAATCCATCATAATCAGGTGGAGGGAACTGACGGAACTATGGTAACCTACTGTAAGAGGGAAATCAGTGACCATGATGAAAACTGTCCCGGTTTCCTAGATGATTAATCTCGTGTCTGTTGCACTTTCTGACACACACCTGCGCCCCTATGATGCAACATAACTTCGTTTGCGCCCTCGCTCGCGCTTGTCGATGAAGCAGGGTATTCCCCACCGGCTCCCTGAATGAGCACCATGAACATGAAGTTACGAGTGGACGAGGTGGACGAGGAGACTTACCACCCCAGTTATCCCTCTGGCGAACGTCATGAACCAGAATAGTGCGTGCGCACTCCCATTAGCACCACGTGCAATAGTGCATAGGATAGCCCCTATGATGATCAACATGGTAGTCATGACCAAACCGGCCTTGCGCCCCACTCTATCACAGAGTATGCCCACAACGATTTGGCCAAATACCTCCCCTGCCCGTCGTGAATAATATATGCTGGGCGGACTCAAGTTTGTGTAACGCTCACCGACCAGAAGCGCGTTCGATACACGCGTAGAGACCTCAGGGGTGTATTCAATTGGGTACAGTCTCTTGAACACAACCTGACGGGGGATGGTTTGTCGTCAAATGAAACATGCGCGTCCGCAGCTCACATTTGTCATGGTCATCATATTGGCATGATCTGGACAGAGACACATCAGATCCAGACTGTACACTGCGCGCGTAGGCGAGGAATACGGATACGTACATCCATCTGAGATCAATCCGAACGCTGAGGCAGCAATGGCCATGTATGCGCTAATCGCAACTCTCTTGTTGAAGGTGACCCTCCTTGTAGGAACGCGGACTTGAATAGCATCTGGCTCGCAAACAACCTCAATAACATCCTCTTCGACTGGCTGTACTGATTCCTGTAGGTTCTTCATGTGAAGGGAGCAGAGAGGAAAAGAAGAAAGAGGAGCGTACCAAGGGGGTATACTGAGAAGTATATGTTCGAAGCCTTGTCCTGAACCACATTGGTATGCTGGGTGAACCATCCGCCCCTCTCCGTCCTCCAAGACGTTCAGGTAGCATCCACATTCAGATCCTCGGTGACGATGACTAACGAACGTGCGAGATAGCGCAAGGTACTAATGGATAGTGATTGCACTGATTCGGTGAGATCAATCAAGAGTAATGGAAGCCAGTATTCAAGGTCTCCCTACTTCCGCATACAGAACGTGCCTTCGTTCCACGTACCTTAGATCTGAAGGAGCGACCGCCTGACCCGCACAACTCCCTACGGTTCAAACGCAGGTTCTAAGTTTGATCCCCTTAGCTACCAAGTCGACTGCCTGAGACTGCCCAAGATGATATCATGGGCTTCATATTTTACAGGATCTTGGGTGTGATCACGGCGCCCTCAAGATATCCATATTATCTGGAGCCGACAGGATAATGACATGCGAGAGACTGGGCTCGCGAGGAGGAACTATAATCCTGTACAAACTGTAGGTCAATATAGTGCCATCATGCGAACATACAGTACCTACAAGCAACATGTGGTAAACGTTGTCATGGGTTCCCGAATAAATTCGATACACCAATAGGATAGATCATTTGAAGGGGGCTAAGCATTGCAACTCCTCCCTCCCTCCACGGAACCACTATTTCTAGATAAGCTCGACGTCAGTCGCCAAATTCTGATCCCATACAGCAGCTTGCACAGTACTTCGTTCTCAGAGCTGCCGTTGCTATTCATGTCCTCCAAAGGCAGGGGGCTTAGGTCAATCCCAATGTCTCCACTCCACCCATTTTCAGACAAGTATCTGAAGAACTGCTCGTCTTCGACAGCGAGATCCACCCCCGTCATGTCAGGAACGAAGACATACGTGAGAAGAACACCAATAGCCCCGAAAACTGCGGCAATGATGAATGTCCACCTGTATAAAATCGTGTATGAGGGTGTGTTGAGTTAGTCATTCGGGCGGATCACACTACCTCTGACCGAGGTTCTCCTGAATTGGTAGAAATACCTGAGTGCCCACGGCCGCTCCAACCTTCCCCATTGCTGCCGAGAACCCGAAAAAGGTACCTCTGTGGCACAATGAGTCGCACCAAAGCTACTTGGTCCTGTATACATTGACGTACCGAATGGCTGTTGGGTATGATCTGCGAGAGTACGATAAATAGATGATCTGAGCATCTGCCACAATAAGGAACGTGTGCGTACTCGGCACTTGCCAGGAGCGTGATATTGCCCGGTCCCTGTACGATGTTTGTTGTGAGTACCAGTGCGTACACTCAGAGCAACGTGGCCCGACCAGATTGCTCATGAAGATCATGAGACCGTACCTGTGCACATTCAATTAGACCAGCAATGACAGACAGTGCATGAACTTACAGGACAACAAGGAGAGGCACAAAATGCATTATCTGGTCATACCCGCACCCTATGATGAGGCCTGTTTCGCGATTCGGCCCTTCAGTCCGTCATTGCAAACTGAGGCAGACTTTACCGAATACGATGTAACCGCCAAAACCTAACATCATCTGATGCATGCATTAGGGAAGAAGTGCTTTGACCAACAGATGCGTAGCTAACCGTATAGCGGCGACCGAGAGGATTGCACAATAGTGCACCGACTATGACACCTGTTCGTGGAGAAGAAATAGAGCGTTCTGACCATCAGTAGATACAAGAGACCAGACCTGGTAGAGCGATGGCGCCTAGGAGCAGTTGCCACTCTGCTGTCTTCTTGAGGTCTCCGTCCTTGATTACGTTTGCAATGATAGTGGCAGAGAAGGTCCCATTCGGGTAGTCGATCTATGGACTCCTTTGAGGCACAGACGCAAAATCTCATAATCGAACTCACGAATGCATAAACGAAGCTGCGCAGGTCAACCACCCTTAAAAATACGTGGGCAAGGTATATTGTACGTACTACGTTCCGGCAGTGCCTATCAATGGCCTCCAGTACCTTTTCACTGCAAGCCAGTACGGAACGCGGCCTGACATCTGGTCAGTATTTTTAGGAATGCCATATCCTGAGTGCTCACGTCTTATTGCGCCCTCACGGTACCTGTCATATCGTCAGATAAGATCGCCACAGCAGAATAGAGCAGGAAGGCGCACAGTTCTGAGGTGACCATTCGCATACGGAAGAAGAATACTACGACAGGGAATATGATGCCAATGCCGAAACAGACCCTCCATATAATGTGTAGATGGGTCTCGCCCGCGGCCGACAGGACGACGAGGAATATCATGACCACGAGGGGACCCCCGACCTAGTAGTATCAGCGATTCGGCCGATTTCGCTACCCTACTGTGCGACCTACGCATATCGGGAAGTCAGTTACCATGATGAATACTATCGTCGTGTCAGGTATCAGCAACGATCCGCTGGCGTTGCCACGGACCTGCGCCCCGTCTGTGGACGCCAAGCTCGTTCGCCCCCTCGCTTGCACTCGTCGAAGACGCGGGATATTCTCCGCCAGCGCCCTGTAGATAGAGGGGCCGTTATTAGGAAGTATGCAGCTGACAAACCTAGTAATTCAGCATACTATGCCTGTGATACCTCGAGCGAATGTCATGAACCAGAAGAGCCCTTGGGCATTGCCATGAGCTCCACGTGCCGCCGTGCACAATGTGGCACCTATAACGATGAGTGTAGTCGTCAAGATAAGGCCCGCCTTTCTTCCAACTCTGTCGCAGAGCAAGCCTATGGTGATTTGGCCGATGACCTCCCCTAGTACATGCAATGAGTTGAGAGCATGGGAAACGATGGATTGGATGTTCACCAACTAAGAGTGCATTCGAGAGACGTGTGGCCACGACGGATGTATATTCAGCTGGATATAGTTTCTTGAAGACGATCTAACCCGCCGTGAGGTCAATATGCAAGGTCGCATTCTCGACGATAACGCACATTCGTCATCGTCATCAGGTTGTTGTGATCTAGAGTGTTTCGATGGGCTGCGACGACGGGGAGTAATAGGACGCAGGCTTACATCCATCCGATATCAACCCAAAGGCGGACGCAGCGATGGCCATGTACGCGCCCCAGGTATCATTCTTTTTCAGGGCGGCCGGAGGACTTGCAGATTGCACGCCATTCGGAGCTGCATCCGACACTGGGACAACTGCAAGAATGTTAGCCTCTACTAGACGTTGCCGACGCTTCATGATCAGAGAAAACCAAGAGGCGGATAGACGTACGCACGGGGGTATATGTATAGCGAGGTGGATCTATCTACGCGCCGGTAAGTGGTCACAAGGAAAACTTGAGATTGCTCGCAATTGGAGCCTTTCGTTACGCTCATAGACTGTGTCTTCTGATGGTTCTGATAACGCTGCGAGGCCAGACTTGCTGAGCGGAACTCCCAGCTTGCGAGGAGGACAGCCAATCGTGATTGTTGAATTGAGAAGTCGAGAATTGAGTTCAGTCGTAGTTCTTGTGTGCCTTCGGACCGCGTGTCTTCTCCGTGTCATAAGTGTGACGGAAAGGCCCCCTGAGCGATGTGCTGCAACCGAGCAGCGTCTTACTATGACGATATGAGGTACGAGGGTCGGTGAAGAAGGTGAGCGGCACCCGGATCAGGACCAGTGGCGCGCACCTGACAACATCCATGTACCAGCAGCTACCAGCACTGCTACCTTCAAGTGTAACCTCTATTCACTTAGTCAGTGCGGGCATCAAATAAGGAGATTACTGCTTACGACGGGAACACCATTAGTCTGACTGGCGAGTCGTGGCTGCAAGGGTGTCCAGACAACATGTAAACGGCATAGAAAGAATGACACGAAAGGGAGGGTCCGAGTTGGATCGAGACCCTCTTTTGGATTCGTCGGCGCGGTTGGACGGGCGTGCAGGTATACAGCTCTACAGCTACATCTACTTGATACACAGCTCACAACAGTCTGGCGTCCTGCTGCGACATCGTTTTAGAATAACCAGGGACCCACTGCGTACGAACCTTGGTCAGTATTTGGTAATGGCAAGCACATGTGGACGCTCGCACTCACTGCGTCCTCTGGCGCCGTCTGGTCTGATCTGCAAACAGCTCTGGTGGATGAGGTTGAGGGCCTTGACGGCGTCGCGTGCGTCAATGACACACGAGATGTTGATCTCGTTCGCACCCTGGCTGATCATCTCAATGTTCACCTTCCCGTCGCCCAGGGTCGTGAACATCCGGCCGGCTATGCCGACCATATTCCGCATCCTCTTGCCGACCAGAGACAAGATGGCCATGTCTCTGCTGACAGTCACCTGCAGCACCGGACGTCAGAAGGGCATCGAACAATATTGGTGACAGGCACCGACCGTCCCGCTCTTCTTCAGCTCACGCACGACGCGGTCGAGCAGCTTCTTTTCGAGGCTGTCCTCAATCGCCATACTGACGTACACCTCGCTCGTACTAATGAGGTCCACGACGACGCCATACCGGTCGAGCGTGCCAAACACGCCTGCCAAGAACCCGTGCGACACGCTCTTCCGGTTCGAGTTCACGTTCAACACAACGATGCGCTCCTTGATCGTGACCGCTGTCGGGAGCTTCCGCTCGTCTCTCGCCGCGTGCAGCTCGCCCATTGGACGGAAGACAGTCGTAGTTCCGGGAATCGGTATGCCCGCCTCCTCCGCGTCCGGCGCCGCATCGATGTCCGGGTCTGGGTGGATGACCGTGCCCCCGCCCTGCGGGTTCTCGACGTTTTTGATGCGAATCGGGATGCGCCGCCGGATGACCTGCTCCATCGTGAACGGGTGCACAACCTCGCTCCCGTAGTAAGTCAGCTCCGCTGCTTCCTCCGGCGAGATGATCGGGATCAGCCGCGCAGTAGGCACCTTCCGCGGGTCTGCGGTGAAGATGCCGTCGACCTCCTTCCAGATCTGCAGCTCAGACGCGGCGAGGCCAGCTGCCAACAGCGCTGCTAGGAGATCTGTGTATCCTCGTCCCACCTGCCGCAGAAGTGAACCCGGAACAGGACCAAAGTAGCCTGCGCAGTACGAAGTGAGCAGGACACGTAGACAAGGGAGGATAGACCAACCTGTGACGACGGGCACGCGGGGCTCGCATTGGCGGATGCGCTCGCTGACAGCATCTGCAACGCGGTCATAAAACTCTTGACCAAGCGTCTCCGTCCCCGAATACGACTCTTCTTCGGAGAGAGGAACAATATTCTCAAGGCTGACATACTCAGCGTCGATGCCCTGCGCACGTTGTCAACACAATTTGGCAACGGAGGGTGGAAAGTTCATACTCGGTCTCTGAGGATAGCTGTCATAACTTTGCATGACAGTCGCTCACCAAAGCCAATGATGGTGTCTCGCGACCGCGGAGAAATCTCGTCTATCACCTGAGTCGCGAACAAGAACGAACGTAACGAGTCGCAGTCGTGTTCAATCTCCAGTTCCAGCTCCCGGAGGATGGCCGCGTTGTGGATGGACGACCGGGCGCTCGTAAAATGCTCCGAACGAATGAGGTCCACTGTCTCGTTGAAGGCAGGAAGTCTTGCGCTAGTGGTAGACATGCTCAGAGCACCGCCAGGTGATAGCGGGTCCAAGCGAGGGGAAGACGAGCTCCGCGCTCGTGGGCTATCGAAAGGGGACTGTGTTTGCGAAACTCGAGAAGACAGAGAGGGGGTCATATGCCCCGGGGTCTCGGAAGGGCTATTTGTGCGCTGGAGAGCTTCTTTGGCGGCACGCAGGAGGAGGTTCGTGGTGCCTAGTGCCTTGGTCGAGCCGGATCGCGCTGAGCAGACGATGGCAACCTTGTGTTGGTCGATGTAATCCCTACCGGTGCTTTCAGTCAGATGATAGAGCGGCAGAGCTTGGCTACGCACGCAACAATGTCCTCTGCGATCTTCGTCGCAAACTTCCCTACGCTCGTCCCACCGAACTTCTGCACCAGCCATTTCGCCTCCGGTTCGATGGTGTTTTGATGGAGGTTGGGTGGTGTCCTCGGAAGGCTCGTCGAGGATATGGACGACGAGCGGGACGTAGAAGGTGACGGCGAGGGAGTAAGTGAATTGGGCATGATGAAAAGCGGACCAGGACTGCAGGCTTGATGAGCCCGGGTAAATGAAGCTTCCGGTATGTGACTCACCTCGACTGCTGGCTCCAGCCCCGCCGCTATATAGAATTGTTCGACTTTGTGACTGTTCGGAGAAAGGCAAGCATCGTACCAGAAGCTGAGGCAGGTGGCATCAGTATAGACAATTATAATGCGGAAGGGTGAAAGGAGGTGAAAATTGGTGTGCATCTGTACTGTACTTACATGTACTGACTTTCAGACTTTTAAGCGAAAGCTCGGCCACGAATCACTATCACTCACAGCGTGAAGCCTGATACCAATAAATAATCACGTACTAGGTATACTTGTTGGGGAACGACCTAGGCAGATTCTGTGAAATGAGAGCGCTTGCCTACGGTTGCCCGCTAGCCCCGCGCCCCAGGCCTCAGCCACATCGCGTCTCACGATGACCTCGAGAGTCCCCTGAGTCCAGGTCGCCCAATACTTACGGGATACGCTCGGGAACTCGATACATGAGACCTAAACACTGTCATTGTCCTATATGAGATGCCTGCTTGCCCGCAAAAGGACTCAAATATGGCGGGACGCAGGATCGAAGACCGATCGTCTTAAGCGCCCATACCAGCTGGCACGAAACGACAAGCAATCTCAGCGTGTTACATACTATCAGCCTCGCGACGTAGGACAGCAGAAACGGGTGGGATGGGAGGTAGCTATGGAGCATTAAACCGAGTTGTTGGTTTGTGTGACACGAGGTGAGTGTTTTTGGCTGATGCAACTCGTACGCCAGGTCTCGGATTTTGAGCATCCACGCCCCTGGGCGCGTTCGCGCCGGCCGGCGAATGTACATGTACTGGAATACAGTGTACTCCACACGACTGCACCGAGAGACCTAGACAACCTACTCTATCATCTAAGCACGCAACCGTCGGTCTTTCAATGTCAGACTTTGCTGCGAACAATCATCCGGACTAGCGGTAGTATGAATGACGGCGAGTCCGAGTTGTGATTGAGAATATCTAATAGTCCGACCTTACATGTGTCTATGGTGTTGGAACAAGCGGAAACGCGGTCGTCGAGCGCGAGTGTCCCGGGCGTGAGCGATGCCCGAAGGGCAATCGCGTGAGGTAAATACATCGAAAATCTGACTATATATACCCCTCCCCCCTATCTCGTCGGTCAGGTACTATCGCGGCCGAGCTTGCGAGCTCGCCACGATCGCGTGCTTCAACATATGGGTGTGTCAAACCTCCGACCACCTACAGCACCAGAAGCTAAACTGTCAAAACGTATTCATTTCCCCTCTGTATACCCTTGAACCGTGCCTCAACCATGATGAGTACTGACGTGGGGTGATCACAGCAATCGCCACAATATGCGGCGCACATCAACGTACGCAAGCCTGCGGATGAAGCGGTCCCGAAAGTCATTTAGAGCCAGTCCAGTTTGATTTAAACGTAACGTACAGCGGCCATTGACTCGACGAATCTCGAGTGGCGCCTGATGATTAGGTCTCGTTCAGACGGGTGAGTCCCGCTGTTCAAGCCAAACACCGTATGTACGAAAGCCACGGGAGGTTGATCTTTGTAAGTGCGTCCGCTGTGGGATCCGCCGACAGAGGACGGTATTCAACGGGAGACTTGCGGGTCGCGCTGGTAGATCCTAGCCACCCTGTCAGTCCTATGCCGTCGTCGAAACTCAGGCCTACATACCTTTCTTCTCGTGTTTGCGGCAGTTACGCTCTACCACGTAGTCCTCTACATTTGCGATTCACCCCGACAGACTCACCTTAGGTCAGTATGCCATCGCGCTTACATACTATTTTCGACCTCTTATGTTTCCTTACGAATTGTGAGCAGTATGTCTTGGACGCAGACGCAGAGAGTATTTATTGCGGTCACGACGTACGGGACGTACCCATCGGATGCAGCGTAAGTCGCTTGACGGTTCGCAATATCGATACTGACTATAGCTAGGCGCACAGGAGGGTTACACTTGCTGGACGCAGAGTAACTCTACCGGCTGCATGAGGGAACGGGGCTGCGGAATCGAGCTGATCTGCACTCAAACCGTAACGTGAAGAGCGCAGGGTCCGAGTGCCAGTGAGCGAACGCACCTGGATGATAACCGCTATGCAATGACGGTCAAGTGCATATACGGATGTTTCTCTGCGGAATCACTCAAGCAGCGTACCGGATGGACTATGAATAGTCAAGTATGTCGTCCAACTTGAACATGGCGGTAGGTCCTCAGTGGCAGGACACCAGCAGCGTGGCTGTGAGGGTTCGGTCGGCTCGCAATTACGTGCAACTAGTATGACGATCTGCTGTCATAAACCTTTTGGCCAAGACTTTGAGTCGTGTATTGAAGTCGCGTCGCCGTCGAAAAGTGGTGGTCTTTACGAAGCGGCCCTCCGGGTTGGGCTGTTGTCTTCCATAGGTCGACAAAACATCTGCATCAGGTCGTACCATTACGGCCCTCGAGAGAATATAACACTGTAGGATGCTCACCATGGCAGACAACCGGTGTTGTCATTCTCGACGTGACCAGTTTGGACCAGATTCGCCTGGAATATGTATGGCGCTGTTAGGATCAGAGGCTATTGGACAACAATGCCAAATACCATCAGCGGCGCCCGACGGCGTTCTGAGACGAAATGAAGAGCAATTCGGCACCCACGCTGTTTGCAATTCCACTCACGACCTGCTACTGGGGCAATAGCTTGGGCTACGGAAGGCTGAGCTATGACTGCAAAAGAGGATGCGGCTGCAGCTGCAGTGGGCGTAGGTGCGCTGCTCCCAGTCCTCCTTGCTGCGTACGCAGAACCTTAACGCGGAACTTACCGAATTTAGACTTCAGCTACTACGGCGGCGCTGAGTCGCTCTCGGAGGGCAGGTCTCCTCGCCGGACAACAGTGGTTGCGCCCACCGAGAAGGATAATGGTGTCTCTCATGTCGCGCCTCCTCAAGATCCCTCCGACTTCCTCTGGATCATGACCGAGGAACCTCACCGCAGCCGGCGTATGGCGATTATGAAGGCACATCCAGAAGTACGTCGCTAACTCACAAGCATGCGTGGACGGGGAGAGGATTGAACTCCTCATCAAAGGTCACGAAACTGATGGGCTACGAGCCCTTCACCAAGTATGTCGTCGTCGGTGTGGTCGCCATTCAACTCGTTACGGCATACCTGCTGCGGCATACCCACCCACTATCCCCCGTCTTCATGCTCTGTGTCTATGTGATTGGTGCTACAGCGAACCACAACCTGTTCCTCGCTATCCATGAAATCACACACAACCTAGCGTTCAAGGGCATTCAGGCCAACAAGGTGCTGGCGGTGTTCGCCAACTTGCCTATCGGCGTCCCTTACTCGGCCGCGTTTAAGGTACGCAGTACAAGAACTCTTACGCTCGTGCTTCGCAAGTACTTATGTGCTGTCCGTAGAGATACCACCTAGAACATCACAAGTACATAGGAGAAGATGGCATAGACACTGACCTCCCTACACAATTAGAGTTGATTTGTCTCAACAACGTTCTGGGAAAGGTGTTCTTTGCGTGAGTTCCGTCTTGTCTAGCTCATGTATAATTCTGTCTCATGATATCCAATCAGTACGTTTCAGATTTTCTTCTATGCTCTGCGACCGGGTCTTGTCAGGATGCAACAGCTGACGCAGTGGCATATTTGGAACCTGCTCACCCAGATCACCTTTGACTACGTTCTCATCAAGGCTTTCGGTATCCGCCCTTTCATCTATCTGCTCGCCTCCAGTTTCTTCGCGGGCAGCCTGCACCCGCTCGCGGGGCATTTCATTGCGGAGCACTATGTCTGGGACGGGCTCGCCCAGGAGACGTACTCATACTATGGGGTGCTAAACTGGTTCGCGTACAATGTGGGTTTTCTCATCTTTCCCCCTCAGACGTGTGACCCATACTCCTCGCCCGCAGGTCGGCTACCACAACGAACACCACGACTTCCCGTCGGTGCCCTGGACACGCCTGCCTGCGCTGCGCAAGCTCGCACCAGAATTCTACGATACAATCCCGTCGCACCCATCCTGGCCGATGGTCATCGTCAACTTCATCCGCGACCCGGAGGTGGGCATCTTCGCGCGCGTCAAGCGGCCTCGCGACTACAGGGAGAAGAAGCGCGCAGCCGAGAAAGAGAAGAACGTTGAGGCTGCGGCGAAGCAGGCAAAGGAGGGGGAGTCGGACGATGGGTCGGAGTAGCTGCGTCATACATTGGTTATGGACGATGTGCCAGTTCGTATTCATGTTTAATGCGCCCTAGTGGCTCTCGATGGCTGCGACGTGCGCGACTACAACCCGCAGACATCTCTTGTTGCCGGTCGTAGCGGTTTCTGCTAGCTCCTCGCTTCTGCGAAGACTACATAGGCTGTCTGGTATAGGTGGCGCCGATATCGGGCGAGATGGGGGCCTGAAGGCCCTTGCGTCGTATTCTACTGCTGAGCCCGCGATACGTTGAACGTTGAAGCTTGAAGGGTCACCGGTAACCCCTGATGGGGGTTTATTACTTTTAGGGTATGATGCCTTCCCCTTCCGGCTTGGTACTCGTTGTGCTTTCACCTCCTTAGCACTCCGCCTTATCCTAAATAGATCCTGGGGCCCGAGGCCTGAGGACTTGCAAGCCTACTAGTAGGTGACATTCAAGGGCGGGCCTCCCTGCAGGATCAGATTATCCAAATGCTTGCTCATTACAGCACTACATATCCCTGTCCGTATTCAAACTCACTAAATGTCGACCGCAATTGACGGCCTCACTAGGCAGCGAAGTAGGTGAGTACAGTTGGCCATCGCAGTACGTTGCGATCTCAACGCTTCCAGCCAGCTGCAGTTCAATACGCACGGACAAGCCGATAGAAAACAAGTAATTCGTAAGGAGATTATGCCAAAGTAGTATACAGGTCTATACAGGTACCGTCCAACGATGCAGAGAGTCGCTCAGCCATTCATACAGTCCTGCGCTTGATGCCAACTCGGCATTCCACAGGCTTGCGCAAGAACCCCTCCTTCGTGTCGAGCTAGAGATGTCGGTTATTAGTGGCGAAGTATGAGGCGAGCGCAAGGTACATACCCCCTGCTCCGGGTGCTCCAAGACAAAGTGGTATCGGCGCAAGATGGATGAGAGGATGATGAGCAGTTCCATGCTCGCCAGGTTACGGCCGACACAGCTCCTGCACGAGTAGGTCAGTCGACCATCGGACAGAGATCACGTCACGAGCTACGTACCTCGGCCCGAACGAGAAGGGGTTGAACGTCTTCTGGATCGCCTTTTCGTCCTGCTCGAACCAGCGCTCGGGGCGGAACGCATCCGCGTCCGAGCCCCAGACGTCCTGGTCGCGGTGGATCGTGTACGACGGCACGGAGAGGACGGTGCCCTCAGGGAAGAACCGCCCGCAGACGGTGAGACCGCCCTCCGGGACGAGGCGCGGGAGACCGATGCCGGAGGTCGAGTGCAACCGGAGGCCCTCGTTGATGACCGCCTCGAGGTACGGAAGCCGTTTCACTTGCTCGAAGGTCGAGACCGGGTCGTCGTCGTTGCCCAGCGCCTCGTCGAGCTCGCGCTGCAGCTTCTGCTGGACCATCGGGTTCGCAGCGAGGTGGTACGTGATCGCACATGACGAGCTACATACAGCGGATCAGCGCCGGGTCGGTGCTCGGTTGTGGGGGGAACGTGCTTACTTGGACGTGGTGTCTGAGCCGGCGATGAGCTGGGTGAGTGCTTCCGCGGTGAGCTCCTCCCTGCCCATGGGGTTGCCCTCGTCGTCCTTGCCCTCCTGCAACTTCCCGAGCAGGTCAGAGCGGTCCGTGTGCATCGCGAGCCGCTTCGCGACCTGGGCGATCGCGATGCCCGCGAGGCGCTGCACGGCCTTGTTGCCCTTGCGGTACCACGGGAGGAGCTTCACGATCGGGCGCCAGTGCGGCGGGAGCACGCCAAGCGACGCGGAGTACTCGCCGCGGTCGTTCAGGATCTGCACCGCCGGGAAGTAGGTGATCTCGGGCGTGTCGGTTTCACCGTAGGACGACATCGCCTTCTCGTGCGAGATCGCGACCGGCGCCGCGTCCGCGCACGCGTCCAGCATGCCAAAGGGCGCACCGAATGCGAGGTCACCTGTGTGCAAGCGGGGGTTAGGGCGGTCCTTGTTTCTCGGAGAATTAGGCGCACCGATGATGTCAAACGCGAGGTAGTTGTACCACGGGAGGATGTCAAGCCAGAGGCGACCGTCACGGCCCTGCCAGCCCTCACCCTCCTCGCCGGAACCACCCTTCATAGCGAGATCATAGAGGCGATCCCATTGGTTCATCAGCTTTTTGATGTGCATGCGCGTGTAGGGCTCGAACTCAAGCACACTCTTCTGCGAGAAGATGTGCGAGACAATCTTACGCTTGCGTGCATGCTCGGGGCGGGAGCGTGTGTTGAAGAGACCGCGCTGGATGGAGACGAATGCATCGTAGAAGGTGGACTTCAATGTGCCGTTGCCGTGTGCGTAGATGACCTGGAGCGCGTCGGGGTCGCTGACGGAAACATGGTTGGGCGCTATCTGGACGAACTTGCCTGTTGACGTAATCAGTCACTGCATCATTCTGCACAATTCAAGAAGGATTGTTCTCGGTGCGTCATCACACTGGCTTCGCCGCATGTCCCCACTTTCGAATTGCGGACCATGCATCTACCCCAGCAAGAATGCTGACAAATACGCATCCCAGAACGGAATGTGACGACGTTCGCTCGGTCACAAGACTCAGAGCGACCAAGAGGCGATGAACGACGTTGGGGGGAACGAGTCAAAGACGTACCATGCTTCTGGTGCAATTCGTGGACAACTTCAGAGCGATGCCCCTGCGCAGCTACCCATCCCAGCCATGCGTCCGAGATCTTCGCAAGGAATGGTCCAGGATAGGAGCGGACCTGGTAGGGGTCGGTGATCAGTGGTACGAGGTGTACCAAGACGACAGCAGCAACCACAAGACCAGCCCATGCGGCGACGGGCAGGCCAGTTAGCTGGTCAACGACGGAGGACATGGAGGTATGTGAAAAGGTATTGGACAGGAAAAGAGAAGCTGAAAGACGAGGAAGAGTGAGGACCGGGAGGCATGAACTGGTGCTGATATATAGCGCAGACGTATGGAGTGAGACCAAAGGGATCGGCCACGAGACGCGGTGTGAATGGGAAGGCCCGGAGGTCAGCTACACAGGAGGGACGCCCGAGAAGTTCACATCGCAGGCGACCCGCCCACGCATCGAGAAAGCCCCCTTTCCGGCGCCCCGCCGCCCACGCTCGCCTGACCGGTGACCGCGCCAATCTGGCTAGCCAATTTGACTTCGTCAGCGTTGTTGATGCGGTGGCGGCAAGGTCGTCAGTGGTGCAGCGATCATGCCGCTTAGGATTTGCTATTTGCGCTTAGCTTGCCAGGTGGTGGTGGTCCTGTCTGGTCGGCAATATCTTTGCGAGATGAACAAGACTGAGACTCAAGAGGCATTTGGCACCTCAATCCGGGTCCCCTAGCAAGAACCAACCTTAGGAAATGCTGTTCCCAACGACGAGAGACCTCCTCACAAGCGACCAATGCTGAGCCTCGAGTCCCTCTGAGTGACTTCTGACCTAGAACCTTTCTTCGCTTCGAAGTGACGCCACGTAGGCTCGCCGTACCGTTGTTCCCTAACCAGGCTTACGGGATCATATCACGCCCTGTAGGGTATACTATCGCCCGCCAGGACGCTCCGCTGCACCTCGGGAGGCCATTGTGCTGATTTGCAAGAAGCAGGCCTCGGAGGTACGCGAGGAAAGCGACGTCGGACGAGCCGGTGCGTGCGTGATCGATCTTCGCGTCCCATATGGATCGAGATATACATATCACGTATCTCACTGCCGCGGTAGCATTTTTCAGTGCCTGGACTGTCTCCGACTCTTACGGAACACCGGCAGCATCATTGCCCTCCTCTGAAGACTGAGGAGCATGCACAGCGTCAACAACGAGGCACTCCAAAGGCACTCGTCTGATTGGTACTTACTATGTATTCAGGAGACAGATCGATATCGGTCATACTCGGGAATGACGGCTGCGATGGACTCATCGGCGGGTCTCACCGCCATGCATATGCGCTGTGCGAGTTCAATCAGGCTGACTTCGCAAGCTTCGGGCTATGCAATCGCGACGAAGACCCTTCGATGTCGGATTCTTCACCAGGGTACTTCGCGCTCCTCAGTCCCTGACGGGCGTAGCGACTCTAGAGGTCGATATCCCGAGGCCGTAGCGCAACGGATCCCGATGCCGAAGAGGAGGTACGTAACATAGCACCCTTGCGAAGAGGAAGGCCTGCCCGGAGGGCGGGAAAACAGGAAGTCAATTATAATAGGGCCTGACTTCGGCGCGCACCACACATGATACGTCCCCACAGGTCCGCTGTATATGCACTCAGCAGAGTCAGCACTGACGCAAATATGCTTGGTTGGACTCGGACACTCGATAACCGTTGGCTATGCTTACAGCGCCTCCAATGAAACGATGCGCATATGCAATAAGGTAGGAGACGCCTCCGAGGACGTCATATTTCGACAGAACGCTCTCGTGAGACGCTGCGGGTCTATCGTTTGCATGCCGCGCATATCTAAATCTTGACGGGAGCTTCGTGGCGCACAACACCTAGACCGTGTTGATTTGGAGCTGGAGGACTCACGATGAACCGTCGGTTGCGTTGGGGGCCGGGGGGCGGGTCTTTAACGACGCACTCGGGTTCGTGCAAGCCGGACTGCGCATGTTCGAGAGCAAAACCAACAGCGCTCAGCGACCGAGCAGAGGTGGAGGAGACGCGAGTGCATTGCGACCGGGGTCAAATACCGATAGAGAACATGGTAGAACGTACATTTTGTCTTCTCATTCCTTCTTGCCTTCGAGCGCCTCCTTTTCCCTGAGTTCCCTTCTCCGCTTCACATCCCAGTTGTACACACGCGCCGTATTCACTTCCATGACGGTTATTTGCTCTCGGATGAACTCCAGGTCTTCTATGACCGTCTTCAAGGACGCCTCTGCGGCCTCGAGTTTCGAGCGGAGCAGTGCGATGGCCTCGGGTAGCTTGTACGAGAGCATGACGTTCGCCTAAAGTGCGGTATGGGCAACACCGTTGGCAAATGTACATCACACCGCAGAACAGAGAAGCGTACCCCAAGCCAGAGGTACACCGTGTCAGTGTCCTCAATCTCCGCCTCGGCGTAGAGAGTATCGTTCAACTCAAACGTCGTCCGTAGGGGCTTCTTCTCGTCTTCGGCCGAGTCATCGAGATCGTCATCGAGGTCGTCTCCGTCTGCATCTGGCGCCTTCTCTTTGCCTTCCTGCGCGGCCGACGCGCGTTAGCAGGTGCAGTTCGGCCGTGTGAGCAGACGACTCACTCACTCGCCTCTCCTGCAGGAACTCAACCATGGACAGCGTCTTCTTGATATCGGGCACCTTGTCTTCGAGGCCTTTCCGCCGCTGCGCGAGGTTCTGCTCCATGTAGCGGTATTTTCTGCGGAGAGGACAACAAACGAGTTAGATGGGAGATCGCTGGAGCAGAATGGTTCACACACGCCAGAGCACCTTGTATCTCCCTCAGCGCGGTCTCCACATCCTTATTGAGTCCAAGATAATCCTCGACATCTGCCTGTGGAAGTGCACCTTTCAGCCGTGCCACTCACGCATTCTGCGGGCGATCTTACTTACGATGAAGGGCGCTTGGGGGATACCGCGCGGGTTTTTGACTTGCATCTGGGATTTGTTTCCCTCTGCGGTAGACATATTGTCGGTATTGCGTGGAATGGGATTAAGAACAGGCTGGTTTTTGGACTGTAGTGTTCACGTACAAGTGTGGTCGATGCTTGAGCTTGCCGTCGTTCGTTAGGCGCCCAGATGTGGGCGCTCGGTGGTTGCCGACAGATATTTGAGCTTTTTCTCGCTTCCTTCTGGCCCTCATTCCTTCCCTTCACCTTCACCTCCACTTCCGCTTACCCACATTCTCGCATAGCACACAGAAATTTATGCCGACTTGAAGACATGTCTCGTCTCATAGTGAAGAATCTACCCGTCTATCTTACGCAGGACCGGCTCCGCAAACACTTCGAAGGGTCGGATGGTCCTGGAGGTGCCCTCACTGACGTGAAGCTTGTCTTCAACGCGGATGGCACGTCACGCCGCTTCGGATTCATCGGGTACAAGACACCGGCAGAGGCTGAACGTGCGAGGAACTGGTTCAATAGGACATATGTTGACTCGTCGCGCATCGCTGTCGATATTGTCGATGTGAGCAATGCTTTCTCTGTTGCGGTCTCGATTGACTTATGCCAGCCTGTAGGGAGCGCGAGATGCCCCTCCGCCTCGCCCAAACAAACGGCCCCGCCTCGGTCCGTCGCCCGCAGAGGTTGCTGCAGAGGCGTCCTTCTCAAAGGCGGACAAGCCCGGTGCTAAGCCAAAAGACGAGAAAGCAACGAAGCGCAAAACTGGCAAGGACTCCCAAATGGAGGAGTACTTGCAGGTCATGAAGCCCCGCACGAAGAAGGGTCCGTCATGGGCCGATCATGATATACTACCACAGCCTAGCAGTTCGCACACGTCTGTTGCAGCGAGAAAATTAGACGACGCGAACGGGGGTAGTGTAAAGCAGAAAAGGAAGCAAAAGCATGATGCCGATGCGGCGGACGGGATAGAGGATACAACAGAACCAGACGCCGCCGATGCGGTGTCGGATATGGATTGGTTTAAGCAGCGAACAAAGGCTGTTCTCAATGGGCCTGAGGTGGCGACTGAGCGGGCGTTTGAGCAATCGGAGGACGAGGTCGAAGAAGAGGGGACTGACGATGACGGCGAGGTATGAAACTCACCTTGTCAACAATGTATCTCATAGCTAACTGGATGTAGTCGCAGGCAGAGCCATCACCTGACCCTTTGAAGGCGGCGATACTCCAGACTTCGCGATTGTTCTTGCGAAACCTCGCCTTTTCCTGTACGGAAGATGAGCTGCGTGAGCTATGTGAACCATACGGGACTGTGTCTCAGGTGAGCATTCATTCCGTTCCATCCACTGGCCTCGCATAGCGGGCCAGCTCTACGGATGACAATATAGTTAGGGACAACAGACTCGCTCGCGAGCATGTTGATTTAACTGGGAACTTGATAGTATAAATATCTGACCTATATCTTTTCCGACTCACGCGTTCCTCGGCATGTGCTGATTCCATCTGTCATCAGGTTCATATTCCTCTCGACGCTACAACGAAGCAGCCAAAGGGCCTCGCATATGTTACATTTGCCGAGCCGGCCAAGGCACTCGCTGCATATGAGGTGTTGGATAAAACGTCATTCCAGGGGCGTCTGCTACACATCCTCCCTGCGGTGGATCGGAAGGGTAAGGCGGAGGTCGGAGATGGTGGGGGGAAGAAGTCTGTGAAGGAGGATCGAGAGGCGAAGCGGAAGGCGGGGGCAGGACGAGAGTTTAATTGGGCGATGTTGTACATGAATGTACGTACTACACAATATATTTGGTTGTTGTCGCTCAGAGCTCATTGTCGACAACCTGCAGGCGGATGCGGTCGCTTCGTCTATCGCGGACCGGATGAACATCCCAAAGTCCGAAATTCTCAACTCAGAGCTGGACAACGCAGCGGTTAAGCTCGCGCTCGCGGAGACGCACATCATAAACGAGACCAAGTCGTTCCTCGAACAGCACGGCGTCGTCCTCGAGTCGTTCGCCACGAAACGGCCGCAACGCTCTGATACGGTCCTCCTAGTGAAGAACATCCCGTATGGCACGTCCGCAGACACATTGCGCACTATGTTCGGATCTCACGGAGAATTGAGGCGTGTCCTAGTCCCGCCGGCTGGGACACTAGCGGTGGTGGAATACGAGCACGCCGCCGACGCAAAGACCGCTTTCCGCGCTCTTGCGTACCGCAGGCTCGGGGACTCCATCATGTACCTTGAGAAGGCGCCGCTCGGTGTGTTCGTCGAGAGCACGGACCCGCAGGTTGCCGCAGCAGAGCCGGTTGTCGCGGCCGGCGTCAAGCCCATCGCCGCGCCAGTTAGTGTCGATGCCGTCGTAGACGCTTCGGACGCAGAGGCAGGCGAGCCTCCTCTCTCTGCTGGGACCACACTATTTGTCAAGAACCTCGCGTTCAGCACAACCGCCGAAGGTCTCGTCGCTGCGTTGCGCCATCTGCCTGGATTTGCCTTCGCGCGCGTGCAAACGAAAATCGACCCGGCGCGTCCGGGGGTGCGGCTCAGCATGGGCTACGGGTTTGTCGGGTTCAAGACGAAGGACGAGGCGAAGCGCGGGCTGAAGTCGCTCGAGGGCTTCGTGCTCGACGGGCACGTGCTGACGGTGAAGTGGGCGGGACGCGGCGCAGACGAGGCGGAGGGCGCGGAGGCGAAGGGCAAGCCGAAGAGCGCGAAGATGATCGTGAAGAACGTGCCGTTCGAGGCGACGAAGAAGGATATACAGCAGCTCTTCGGCGCACACGCGCAGCTCAAGTCCGTCCGCCTCCCGCGCAAGTTCGACAAGCGCACGCGCGGCTTTGCGTTCCTCGAGTTCGTCTCACCGCATGAGGCTGCCCGTGCGTACGCGGCGCTCCGCCATACCCACTTGCTCGGGCGTCATCTTGTCTTGGAGTGGGCTGAAGACGGTGCGGCGGATATTGAGGAGCTGCGGAAGAAGGCTGGCGTTGGATACGGCGCTGGTAAGGAGATGCCTGGACGGAAGCGGAAGGTACGGATGGAAGACAAGGATGGTGAGGATGTCGATGATGTTTGAGGTTGACGCTACAGATCCTGTTTGCCATCCCAATTAACATTTCCCATCAACACGGATGCGCAACGCTGCAGAGTCCTCGTAATGGAGATGCGACATCTAGAGTTAAGTAGGAGTTCGGGGCTGCGCCCCTTGTTCTATGCCCAACTTGAGAGTGACCGGTGAGTTGATTGTAATAAGGGCATCTCTCTCAACTGGTGGTCTAGCAGTGCATAGGATTCCTTATTGACATCGTGGACCGAAGAAAAAATGGGCATCGTGATTAGTGGGTCAACTCTCCGCGTATACGTCCTGATGAACGGCTGCGCTCCATAGCACAGTATAGTCCTTGTGCCACACTGAACGATCGCCCCCGCCGCTTTCGATCGCCATCAGTGACGCGTCGCCGCCGTCGCGCCCGTTTCCAGCCCCGATCGTCCCTCGTTCGCGTCCGCTGACGTTACCTCATCGCGCGCACGCCGCCCCATCTCCCGCACTTATATATATAAGCCCACTGTGCGTGTCCTCACTTACTCCTCTCCCTCCTCGCTTTGCCCTCGTCTCCTCCCTTCTTCGCTGTGCACTCGTCTCCGCTCCCCGTTCTGCTAGCCCGAAATAGCGGGTATGCCTGAAGTACCGTCGCCCTCGTGGTTGTGCGGGCTCGTCGTAGCATCCTGCACCGTCACGAGCATGTTGCCCGTTGCCACTTCGAGGCGTGCCACCACCCACGCGCATAGGACAGCTTCCCGTGCGCCCCGCCGCCCTCATCGTGCCTTCTAGTATCCTCACGGGCGCGTGGACATTGCGCCATCGCTTTGCTGCCGACACTGCCGACTCGCAGTTAGGCGTCAATGGATGCTCCCGATGTGCGATCCGGTGCGTGCTGGCTCAGTCACGGCACTCGTCGCCGTCGAGAGGCCCCATGTTCCCGTGCGATTGCCCTGGCGTAAATGTGTGCCACCTCCAGTCATCTGAGAACAGCAGTCTTACACTACATCGTGCTACTGTTTCATAAAATTAGTTATCGGATGGATGATAACAACTTGCTTATAACCTGCGTACATTCATGCATGGCCCGAGCCACACGTTCGCGCTCTGCATCCCATCACCTGACCGCGTCCTATGACAGGCGTTGTTGTTGGATCCAAAATCCTACATCGCCGAGTATTGACCCCTCCTCGGGGTATACATTCCCCGATCTGCCAGCGGGCGTACATACTGGAGGCGGCTTTGCCTACTGCCGGTAAGTTGCGTGCTACTGTACAACGCCCCACCGACAAAAATAATAGCCCATATGCTTACGTATGTGCTTCCTTGTGAACCTTATGTAGGCAAATCAGATTGAATAAAATCCCTCCAGATTGTCCATCAGTGGCCTGGTGGTCTAGTAGTATGATTCCTTCTTAGGGATGTCGGCTTAGTCATGCATGGAGGAGGCCCCGGGTTCAATTCCCGGCCAGGCCCTGTTTTTTATTTTTTCACCCACATGACATCTGAGGACTCTCGAGAAGAACCCGTCGATACCCATAGGCCATGTACACTATCCTATCGTATTTCCACTGTGCCGAGTCTGTTTTAAAATGAGACTGACCCCAATCTTACTGCAATCGACAACTTTAGGTATGGTACGACTGACGCAAAATCCGGCATAGTAACTTACTAGTAGCCATCACGGTCATCGCAAAGTTCCCGGGAATCTAGCGAGCACTTGTGACGCTGATAAGATAACAGCCATACAACGATCGAGCATAAGCGCCTAATCAGCGCCTTGCAAGACCTTGCAATCGGTCGCGCCGTTCTTACGAGCTGCTCATAAGGGCTTACAAGCACAAGTGAGACTTGTGAGCTCCGGATCAGCACCAGAAAATTGGCCTGGTCTGTGCGCGAACTTAGTCAGCAGGCGGGCGCCTTTGGTCGACAGCTCGGTCGACACGCAACCGTTGCTTGCGCGGTCTCGCTTTCTCCAGGCTTTGTCTCCCCCGCCGTCTTCGACACTCCCCGGCTTCAAGCTAGCCTCCACGGCGGTGTTCCTGGTCACTCTGATCAAATGGTGCCCCATCGACAGCTTCAGGTGCGCCCTGAACTTGCAGAATCACGGTACACTGTGCTCACCCTGTCTCGCAAGTCGTCGCCTCTCCGAACACAGCCCACTTTTGTGTTGATTCAGTGTGGCCGTCTATGCTTGTGTAGTCACCTCCTGCGTGTTGGAGCCTCGAGTGTTCACGTGAGCCCGACGATGTCGTCTGACTCACTTCTACATCTCCTGAGGCACCAACACTGCATCCACGGGTTGTCTATCATATAGCCCTCGAGCTCGCGCAGCGTCCACCGCGGAGCTTACGTTTTTGCCTGGGCAATCACCGTGTTTGTGACTTGCTTTCCATCCCAACATGTCCTTTGCGCCGGTGGTCCCGCATGTTCTGCGAGACGAGACAGACATTACGTCCTTCGCCCCAGACCAGTCCACCTAGCCTCACGTTGAGACTAACCACCCACAAGCCCCTGGTTGTCTCCATTCACAAAACATCTGTTGGCTGGGTGTCACCGTGTGTGAGTACTATGCTGGTACTTGGAGCAGTGTGGCGTAAGAGCAACGATGAGTGTTTCTCATCGACGTGCTTGTGCTATGAGGCTCTCAGTGCTTGCAACCTATGTCTCCATACTTGTCTGCATATGCAGTCACCCCCGCCCGACGTGTCATCAGTACCCGCGCAAATACTAGGGTAAATGGGCTGCATGGCTAGATGAGTGTGTGCCTTGGCGTGACCTTGATGTAATCTAGCAAGTACGTGCTCGCCGACCTTGCTCACGGCCTCAATGCTCTCCTCCTAACTCAAGTTCCCCTGGATATGGTGGCCGTGGCGTTCAAAGGTGAGTGGATAACATTGATATGCTAAGATGTGTAGCTTGGGTAGATCGACTCGCGCAAGCAGATAGGCGGACCCGTCATACAACGTACTCAAGCAAAACGAGTTCTAGATACCCGGAGCGCGGTTTGCAGTTGTTCGCCGCTGCCTCGACTGCCCTGCTGATGGGAACCCGTTGGCGTACGGCTGTGCACGTTTTCTCGCGGTAGGCACTATGCCGGACGTCTTTGTCTACATATGGCAGTCCGTCGCCGTACACCCGTGCGCATGTGCAGCTAGCCGTCTGCAGGTAAGTGAACGACGTGACCATGTCAATGTGGGCTCTACCTGTATTCGTACTACATTACTCGTTATGTGTTGGTCTCATGGCACTATTTGTTTGTATACTCCTGAAATGTCTTCAATGAAATGCAGATCACTTATCATGCCTGTGTGTGATGGTCATTGAATGTTGAGCAACAGTGGATACGGAAATTGTGTGTTCCCCTCAGTCGTTATAAGATATATGATGATCATTATAATCTTCACCAATGCCCATAATTAGTGACTGTATTACAGTAGATGCCATGGACCCTATTAATGGTACTAATCACCAAGCGATTGCCAGTGCCGCATAATCGCTGAGCGGATACGAGATGCACTTGCAGCCCTTGCGAACAAATTATACCACTTACAAGTGCTTGTAAGTGTCTGATAATATTTCCGGAAAGTTTGCGATGGTGAACCTGTAGTTTCACTGCACTAATTCCGCCGGGCCAAAAATCCGTTGAGGAAGTGCGACTACGCACTTAGTATACACAGACTGTATCTGACACAGAACAAAGGGATTTCTGCATAGAAAACACGCCAACGACCGCGATGGTGCTCCCGCGTACGACATATAGTGGCGGGCCTCCGTAAATCTTCGGACAGTGATGGGACTGAACACGGTGGCGTGGCTGAATTTTGACGGGCCCCTGGCCTCTGTCCTCCGAGAACGCCCTACTAGTATATCAGAGCGGTTGAACGACGATAATTAGTTTCGTGGAAGAGTCAACTCACACGCATGGAGGGGCAGCGCTTCTTGCTCAGGTGCCGCTTGAGGCTATCTTCTCTAGAGAAGGACTTGCCGCATCTGCGGCATTGGACCTCGTACACTCGTAGATGAACTGTGGCGATGTGCTTCGCCAAACCGCCGAACACATCGCACAGCTCTACGTTGCATACCTTATTCCAACCGTCCTGCCACGGACAGAAAACCGTGTTGTTCGGGCTCTTGGGGACTTGTGAGAGCGCAGCGTGATGCTGTCTGATGTGTTCTCGCACAGCGCAAGCTGCTCTCTGCGAGATTTCCTCGCGGATGATGGGCCAGCCTGGGCACGGTCCACCCAAGAAGCAGGGGACGCGTGAACTTGAAGCGTCCTCTGTGACTGTATGTGAGGCTTCGATGTATGGCCACTTGCTGATAGACGGCAGTATGTGGGTCGGGTCAGAGACCCATCAAGCTCGAATGAAGATGTCTCACCCCGAAGTATATTCACTGCCGTGGGCATGGCCATGACTGCTCGAGAATAACGGCCTGTCCATTGTGATTACGAGATCCTGCACAAGTGTGTAAGGGTTTAATTCTGGGTGATGAAAGGCCTCCTCCCTATTGATCATGTTACCAGAGCTCATTGTAAAGGCAGGTTGGTCATACCGAGTTGTTTCTTGGAAGCTACCGCCTGGAGCATACAGGCGATTATCAACGAACGAGGCGGGGGGTTGCGGAATATTTTCCGGCATGAAGGATCCGGGCATTTCTGCGGCCCTACCGAGGCCATCAGGGGCCGTCACTCCGTCGCCAGGAAAAACAGAGAGCTCACGGCTCGTGGGCTTCGGGAACTAGGATCTCGTTGCAGGCGCAGCTTTCAAGGGCGCTGACACCCCAGCCTGCGTACGTGTTTTGCAGTGTATCTGTAAAGGAAGACAGGTCATGACGATTGATAATGTTGCTTGGGCTACGTTGTAGTTTGCCTACCACAGTTGGCACGGATGTGTGACATATTGAGGCCTGTAGCTACTGGTTGGGATACCGACGAGGTAGGACGGATAAGTCGTAGCCTCCATAGTAGTCGAATTTATAGTACATATGAGGAGACCCAAGCATTCTTCAGAGCCCGAGTCCGCGTCCAGTGTCGCTCGGGATCTATGACTATCCTCGATGCCCTTCGCCCCGATTGGGGGTGGACCTTCAAGCGTAGTACATTGCCACATTTAGGACTGCACTGTGACGGACCAAGAGTGATCATCCTTCTCGCGAAGAAGCTAACAGTGAGACCCTGGTGGACGAGTAAGTCCGAGAACGTACCAATGGTAGTGCGCCATGGGCCGCCCTCATGCTCTCGCAAATAATGATACTAGCGGCGGCCGTGAGGCGTAGTTAGCCACTTTCGGTACACTTCCTGTCATGACCTGCAAAGTTTACGTACCAGGGACCCGTAAGATTAATCCTCGCTAAGACTGCGGTGGACGGTGTATCTTCAATGCCAAGCATAGGAGACTTCCACGTCGGATCCGCTTACTTGAAACGCCACACCAGCTTCGGGTGGCCGTACTGTCAAAGGGCTGGGACGGAACCAGCGAGACCTAGTATATCGGACTCCTTGCCTCATGTACGCGAGTGCCCCGAGCGTCATATCACAGTGACCGTGCTTCTACGAACACATGTCCTACTAGCGCTGGTAGGGACAGGCTGGGTGTATTGTGAAAAGAACGGTAAGCGGCGTACTACGTGTAGGAATGGCAACAACTTGAATGTAGTATGCAGTTCGACGTATCAACGAGCACACCCGCAATCATGTCCAACACGCCCGGGACGTGAAAAAGAGCGTTGGCTAAGCAGGGAAGTATCAGACATTTCCACTATCAATGCTTTGGAGTACGTGAGCGGTAGAAGGCAGCGGATAGAGTGCGCTGTGGATCGTCACCGGAAGCCTGAGTACTCGGTCGCTCCGTTAAGCTCCGCTTGTGACCAGTGGCTGGAATCACCGACTTATGGAGCACTGATGACAACTTGAGTATGGAGAAAGGCACATCGTTCGCCATACCCGAAAACACAGCACGAGAGAAACGAGACACAACAGCATACTGATCGACGTGACTAAGATGCGAGTATGATATATAGCGCATGGACAGCAAGGAGAAACATAGCAACGCTACAATTGAGGAAGCAGAGACTAGCAGAGATCGCAATGGTGCAGATGCACGGACAGGTATTTCCTCGTTACGGTCGTAAAGCGTCGTGGGTATGGGAGGCATGTCACTCCGAAGAGTGCCCTCTTGCCTTTCGTTTCGTCGGCTTCCTGGCCTGCTGCTTGATTCGCGCCTGAAGGGCGGTCAATACGACACGCGCTACTAGCGACGGGCCCACGGAACATACCTTCGCACGCGTCCGAGCCCCTCTGCTTCGCTTGTCTTCCTTTCCGTCGGATTCGTGGCCGTCGACTTCAGCTTCTGTATCAGCAGGCGCACTCGCATGCTCCTCGTCCTCATCCTCGTCTTCGTCGTCCGATGGTGAGGAGGATGACGACTCGTCTTCATCACTGTCATCGGCTTTCCGGCGTTTTGCGTTCGTCCGTGTCCGCCTCGATAGACAATATCAGATTGGATTGACGCCAACGCTCCTTATACAACTCACTTGGCTGCTCCATTCGTCTTAGTAGTCACTGCCTTGCGCTTGCCGGTGGCCTTTCTCTCACCACGAGGCTTCTCCTGCTGTCATAGATGCACATTCGTGGGAAACTGAGCGATGCGGTGGGTTCATATCTTACCTTCGGCTCTTGAACGGCCTTCGGTTGTGGTTTGTGATGTTCTTTCAGCCACGCCAAAGTATCTTCAGGAAGGTATACCGTTTTCAGTATCTAGAAGACGCTCAGTGCTGTCACAACGTGAGTCCACCCTCCGATGGCAAGGACGTACCTCACTGGCTGCCTCAGCATTCGGCAAGGGACGCAGGATGTCGGGGGGCAACCGAACTTTGCCTGGATAACTCTCCAGACTCCACGAGTGTTGCTTCGCACGAGCCCTGATTAGGTGTTGTGCGAGCTCGCTAACTGCATACAAGTTCTGACGAGGATTCAATCTAAAGATCGTGCTTTGCGGAGCGGGTGACGTACCTCACTATAGGTATGTGAGATGGCATCCCGTACCGTCTTCGCTTTCAACGCCAGATGATAGAGTAGCGAGATATTTTCTGCGTTGGCAACAAGGTCTAGATAAAATTCAATATACCTTTCATGGACGGTGAGAAGGCAGCACAGGGACAAGGAGAGATGAAGACACAGACTTCGCTAAATCCGGGAGGAACTCAGCGTTGACAGCGAAGTCGGGATGGTGGGCGATAAGATGAAGTAGGCGGATGAAAATGAGCTCGAACTGTTGTAGACGTATTGCTGGTAGGTCATTCAGCAAGATGCACAAAGATGATTTTGATAGACGCCAACCTTTAGGCAGGTTTCGCAACGCAGCGCCTACGTAGGCTACGGCCTAACGATGCGTTGCACTGAGAAAGGCGTCGACTACATGAACGCGCGCGACTCACCCTGTTCTTCACATCGGCTTCTGGGTCGTGTACAGCGAGGAAAGGTATGACGTTGTAATTTGAACTCAATCTCCGCGTCAGCAAGCTCAACAGTTTGTCCATGAACGTTATCCGGACTTGGTAGCAAGGGTCCTAAAAAGAAGTCCGCGTTTCAGCCACGTTCCTGATCCACGGTACGTAAATCCTGACCTGGATAGTGATAGCGACCAATATGAAGTTGGCGGTGATCTCATTTGAGAATGCTTCGACGGTCGCAAGATGGAGCATCGAGATCCCGGCCTGAAGTCGAAGCCGTGCCTTCGTCCTCGCGCTGGCCACGCTCATATCAGACCCTGGCATTCCACAAAGAGATGCGTACATACTCATCTTGGGCCTCAGCGGTCAGCGAACCAGCGTTCTGCAATACTGCGATGAACATCTTCAATACTGGCCGTGCGATCTCAACGGCAGTCTCGGAGGATGCATGTGCGAGACATCGGTTCCGGCACACTTTCAGTGCGTACACTTTCGCTCGTAGTAGCGGTGCCATGGCTTCATCTTCGACCCACTCCTCCTCCGTGTCCATTTCATCCTACGTACAGCCAAATCAGCACACACACTTGCTTAGCTGAGAGAAAGCATACACTCGGTTCGGGGCTCTTCATGAGGACTTTCTTGATGAGGAAGCTTGTCACAACGTCACTTTTCTGCTCGAAGGCATCAGGTGCCCTGAGTGCAAGTTGCGCCAGAACGGCCATGTGGGCAGCGAGGAGATAGGGGTGGGCTCCGGGTAGAGCATCTGCGATTGACTGATAAGACGAGTTAATGCATGCTAGAATGGTTGAGTGGAAAAAGCAAATGCTGACCTCGACTACTGTTACACACATCTCTTCCGAATCCTTGCATTGTGCGAGTATCCGAGCGGCGAACTTGGCATGCCGGACGTCCGCACTCATCACGAACCTCATCACCCTATCTAGCGTCCGCCTGTAGGGCTCCTGATGAGTGTAGACGAAACATCGAGATACAACACGACGTACTTGTCACTCGGCGTGAGTTTCTTGTCAAGGTGCGATACCGCCGCGAGCGCCTGCAAGCACACTTCGACTAGCCTCGTATTCTTCTCGTCCGCAATCGCCTTCGACAGCTCGCCAACGTGCGCTTTATAAATCGCCGGGCCATGCTTGGCCATGTGGTTCATCCACGTCCGAGCATTCTGCGCGAGGGTGTCCGCCTGACTGGATCCGATGCCGTCGTCGGACTCTCCTCTCTGCACTCGCTTGATGAGAGTAGGAACGGAAGACTGGTTCGCGATGCGAAGGCTCGCATGGCGGAGGAACAGTGTCATGGTGGGAACTAAGGAGGAGGAGGATTGATCGAGACGGCGTAAGAACTCAGTCTGCATCAGATCGTCAGTTCCAGCGAACATGGCGATCACTATGTATACGCACCGTGGACTTTACAAGACTCTTCAAATCAACCTGTATATCCATGCAGGTCTTCAGAAGCTTGTAGAGCCTGCCCTCGTTGAGCTTGGCGAACGCATGCAAATCCTCCGTCGCCTTCTGCGGATCCGGAAAGGAGCCTTCATTGTCCTGATAGTCAGGTTTGCCGAAAGCAATGCATCATCCCACGCACCTGCAATACGCTTAGTACACCACTTCAAGTGTTCGGTGACCTTTTCCTCGTTTTCGTCGATGATCCCGCCCTGGGCATCGGATCAATGACATTGACTATTGAGAGAAGTGGCTTTTCTTACGTTGTAGTCGATGCAGGCTTGCACCCAACGTTCGGACTGGGTGCGCAGGCTAGTAACATACGTCATCGCCAGCCACAATGTTGGGAAACATGATACTCACAAGCCCTTGAGCCCGGAGAAGCTCAGTAGCACATTAGTAGCCGGCTCATCGAGGAACGTCATGATGTAGAGTAATCGATCAGTCCACGCGGCCTCGTCAACATCGCTCGCATTTTTGGATGACGACGCGACCGGAGGAGACGGGAGCGGGAGAATGTAGTCAGCGAGTGTTTGTTCTACGAGGTGTCTGACGATAGCGTCAGTCAGAGAAGGAACGCGGCGAAAGGTGCATCGACTCACTTCACGTTTACATCCACTGCGGCCATGCGTAGGACCATGTCTGGGATCCAAGAGAACTGCGTGATCGCAGCAGGATCGTTGTTCTCACTTCGAAGCATGAGTTACGAAACCTCGTGTAGGTGAGATAGGCTTACATCTCAGGGTAGGCGAGACTGTACAGTCGGCCGATGGCGTTCAGCGCCTCTACCCGGACGGTGTGCTAGCGGAGACTCAGGTTCGTGTCTACCTAGGTTCAGAACTGTCGCACCTTCTTGTCAAGACCGCGCCCAGCAACAGTGCGCAGTATACTAGGAGAGACATGGTGCAACGCTGTCTCGTAGTCGAGCTGTGAGTAGAGCTTGCACACTGCTGCGCGCACTTTCTCGTCGGGGTCAAGGAGCTTGTGTTGGATCGCCGCCTCGATCGCCTCTTGCTGATCCGTAAGGTTGCTTAGCACGCCCCTAATCGCCTCGACAAACGCCAGCCGGACCGCAGACGTCTTGTCGTTCTTGCGCATCAACCAGGCGTTCCATGTCGTCGGATACTTGCGTACGAAGTCCGCGCCGCCCTTGTCTGCGAACATCTCGCCCAGCACTTGCGTCGCCATGATTCGCAGCTGGTTCTCCTCTACCCGCAGCTCCTCTTCGAGCTGAGGGACAACGTTGTGCAGCAGAGCCGGACATGACCGATTCAGCCGTTTGATGAGGTTGTGGGCCTTGTCGACTTCGTCGAACTGCTCCGCACGAGCTTGCTCGACGACCACCTCTGTGAAATACTGGCATACGTGTCGCTGGAGCTTGTCAGCAGTCGCGCTGCATATCTGGACTGCCAAGCGATACTCTGGGTTCTCCATACGCTGTTACGCTTTCAGGCGGTGTGTGTGAAAGAGTTCGTGGAAGGGCACGCACCAGGTCCTCCACCATAAACTTTGACAGTAGACACTCCAATACGCCGTTTGGTAAGCTCGGGCACTCGTCGATGAGAGCGGTGAGAATATCGGCCACAAACAGCTCGATCTTCTTGGGTGGGTTGTGGCATACGACCGCGAACAGCTTGCGGAACGCGTCGTTCATGAGTTTGTCGGAATCGGGCAGGTCGCACACCAGCACCACACTCTTGACGGTGGAGAGACTCTCCAGAAGGTCGAAGTACTCTTCGTAATAGGGAGAATCACCGCCTTTGAGGTGAAGAGTGAGTTGTTGGAAGAAGAAGGAGAAGATGCGTTCGAGTTCGCGCTGGGTGTAGGGTGCGTCCGGGGCATAGAGGCGAAGGAGGTCCGCGATGCAGCACGCCGCGTATGCCTTGACTCCGGTGTCCTTGTGCATGAGGATGGTGTCCTCGATGAGCTCCTTCCGCACGCTGCCTAGCGACTGGACGTCGACGTGCTCCTGGTCCATATCTCGGAGTTCACTGTGTAGAGCTTTGAGCTTCTTTTGAAGTGCATCGGTTGTCTGGCCACGTCCACCGAGCTTCTGTTGGAACTTGAGTTTGCGTGGGGAGTTCTGGCCCCGAGTTTGGGCCACCATGACGGTGACTGTGTGAACGAGAACAATGAAGTCAGAGGACGCAGGAAGTGAGGGCGGGGCACGAAAGCGGAGGGGAGGGAGCAGGAGCAGGAGAACTAAGCGGTAGGAGGAAGAGAACTTGGCGGTAGGAGGAGAACTTAGCGGGAGGGGTGAAGGTAGGAGGCGCGTTCGCGTTATTTGGTCGTATTTTCCCAGGTATACACACGCGCATTCGCGATGTCCAACCCTCCCTACCACTTTCTACCATGCCTCCAGCACCCAACCGCGCCCTCCCCACAAAAGAAGCCAAGCTCTTCAGGGAGGTATTGAACCACTATGAGTCTCGTGCGCTCAAAAATGGCCTCAAAACGGCGGACCAGATCCTCAAAAAGTTCCCTGACCACGGAGGTAGGCAGACATCATCTCGGAGGCCGTGCATTCTCGGAGCTGTTTCGCAGAAACACTATGCATGAAAGGACTCATATTGACGCATATGGGCCGGAGAGAGGAAGGAATTGAGCTGGTCAAAAAGGGCATGCGATTCGATTTGACATCGCACATCTGCTGGCATGTCTTCGGTCTGATCCAGAAGGGAGAGAAAAACTACGAGGAGGCCCTCAAATCGTACACGCAGGCACTTCGCTTTGACAAGGTGCGTTACCGGATATGTTGCCTAAGATTTTTGCCGACGGCTCTGTGACACAGGAGAACCTGAACATCTTGAGGGACTCAGCGCACCTACAGACGCAACTGCGGCATTATGATAGTCTTGTAGACACCCGGCATACTCTCCTTCGATTGCGCCCGACCTTGCGTCAAAGCTGGATTGGCCTTGCAGTTGCATATCATCTCAATGGCAACCTCGCTGAAGCACGGAAAGTGCTTGAGCAGTATGAGGAGGTCCTGAAGGTGCGTGACGACCCACCCGTACTTTGATAGCAGGTCTCCATGCATACGTAGAATGTTCCAGACTACGATGTCGAGCACTCAGAAATCCTTCTCTACCACGTCCGTCTCCTGGAGGAGATGGGCGAAGCAAAGGAGGCACTCGCGTTTCTCGATGTCAATGCTAAGTCGCGAGCGATCGTCGATAGGATTGCGATCATGGAACATAGAGGTATGTTGCACATACGTATCAGAGCTATGGCGTGTGCCCTCACACGCTGCTTTGCAGCCCGTCTTATGTCTGAGCTTCAGCTGCTCGACGCCCATGAGACATGGCGACACCTCATCGAACAAAACCCGGACTCGTATGCTTATTATAGAGGCTATCTGGCGAATAATGGCATTGATCTAGGTACAGTGTTGCACCTCTCTACCTCCAGTACAGAATACAAACATCCAGTCTGCCTCGTAGACAACATCACCGAGGATACCCGTGACAAGGCATTGCAGACTTTGCAAGAATTTTCGTCAACAATCCCTCGAGCCGCTGCACCCAGGCGATTGGCCCTCAACATGGCGACAGGTATGACGGTTTTCCCGTATGTGTAGTCATTCCTGACGCCCCCCTCGCAAGATGATCACTTTCGGGAGCTTGCGACACCGTACATCACAGCAGCTCTTGAGAAAGGCGTCCCTTCACTCTTCGCAGACGTCAAAGCCTTGTACCGGGACCCTGCCAAGCGTCAGGCAATTCAAGACATCGTGGAAGGTCTCCGCGACCAGCTTGTAGTCACGACAGGGCCTGAACCAACCACTTATCTCTGGACGCTATACTTCCTTGCCCAACACTACTCATATCTTTCCGACCATAACCGTGCGCTTGAGCTCCTGGATCTGGGTATTGCGCATACACCGACGCTTCCCGAGTTGTATGCCTTTAAAGCGAGGGTGTTGAAGCGCTGTGGAGACCCGTTCGGCGCGGCGTTCTCGCTGGACGAGGCACGGATACTCGACCTCCAGGACCGCTTCCTCAACACTAAGTGTGCGAAGTACCGCTTGCGTGCGGGACTGGTAGACGAAGCCAATGACATCCTCGGGCTGTTCACGAAGGTGAGGGCACAGGCCTGGCGCTTGCCTTCGCTGACAGTCCTGCTGTCCCTCTGGGCGATATGTGGTACGGCTCACTAACCCTGGCGCGTAGAAAGATGCTGCAAGCCCTGGCGCTGATCTGGAGGATATGCAGTCCCTGCTGTACCTTACCGAGGAGGCGGATGCGTATCATCGGAAGGGCAACCTTGGCATAGCCCTGAAGAAGTACGGCGCCATTCAGAAGGTCCGTTACATCCACGGTCGACGATTACTGCGCGGCGGTTGATATTGTCAGCATCGTCTTAGGTTTTCAACGAGTTTAATGACGATCAGTTCGATTTCCACGGGTACTCGCTGAGGAGGTACACGCTGAATGTCTACCTGGAGTACGTCCGATCTGTAATTCTGGAGGGTTTGCTCACTCCCCTTGACTTACCAGTATGATCTCATGGGAGGATCGGCTTCGGTCTCACCCCGCTTACGTTCGTACCGCTATAAGCGCATCGAAGGTTTGTCTACATCCTATTGTGGCAAGCATCTGAGAATTGGAATTCATTTATCTGTTAACAGATATGGGTGCAATTGCACGACGAACCTTCCATAGCACAATCGAAGTTATCAAGTAAGGTAATTTGGTTGTTGGAGAGACGCAGCTGTTCACTATGCGGCAGCTCTTGGTGATGCAAAGAAGGCTAAGAACAAGGCCAAGAAGGCGGCCAAGAAGGTGCAGGAAGATGTGAAGAAAAGTGTGTATCGACGACTTACTCGCTGATCCACGCTGATCCTCCGCGCGCTGTGCCTCTGCAGTCTCCTCTAACTCGTCTTCCAACGAGGACAAGGGGCTGGAGCCACAACCTACAAAGGATGACGACCCCACAGGCAGCAAACTACTGCAAGCATCGGATCCTCTTGAACGTGCCGCCAAGCTGCTGGAGCCGCTGCGGACACTTGCACCCAGGAACATCGACGCATGGACAGCGATCTATGATGTAGCAGTACGACGTAGTGCGTATGTACTATCTGGGTAGTGCGATTTCCCGCTAACGGTGGTACCAGAGAAGTACTTGCAAGCGGTCAAGGCCCTCAACACTGCGCATGCACTTGATTCCGAGCATCCAGAGCTGCACGTCCGTCTGGCACACTTCCGGCATACTTGTGAGTCATTCGTGCCTGTGTAGTCCGGGTCTAGCGACGAACTGGGATGGCAGTGTCCTCGACCTCAGAACCGCCCCCAGAACCCGTGGGACAGGTGGTCAAGGATGCACTTGCAAAGCTGCTTCCCGACGAGGTGTCGTTAGAACATTTCAACACGCAGTATCTACAGAAGCACTCAACGGACGGGAGGGCAATCGTCGCGTCGGTCAAGGTCTCTCGACTGCTAAACGCGCCCGCGGACCAAGTGGAGAGCTCTATCTTTGCCGTATTCAATCCAGAAACGACATTGAATCTGAAGGTCGGAATCCCTGATGAAGAAGCTTGTGCTCCAACTGACGCATAGTCCTCCTAGACTGCCCTAGACGCCCTCGCCTTCCTCCAGGATATCAAATCACCACGAGTGGATGAGTTCAAGGGCACGTGCGATTCGCGATTTGAGCGGTCCACTGTATTCAGGACGCCGAGCGAGCAGGCCGCGCTGCGGTGGAATGCGGCAGAGACCGATGCCGTGAACGGAGGGGAGGACAAAGCGGAGGTTGTTGGTTGACGGCATGCTGCATATTGTACGTTTCGTGTGGATTCTTCCGCCTTGCGGGGTTTGCAGAATCTCCTTCATTCGAGAAGACCGAACATGACATGACCCACCAGTAAGTGCGGGTGGTTGTCAGCAATGTTCATAGTCCGCCTTGGCCGTCCACCCTCCCGGATCCAATTGAAAGAACTCCGCCTCACCCACCATCCACCCATCGCATCTGCTGACTCGGACGGTGGGCGATCTGTCTGCGAGGAACGATACCTCTACCTCGCCTGCACGCACCTCACATCGAGACGGTACATATGCTCCGATGGTGGGTGATGCAAGGTGTGGGCTTCTCGGAGGTGGTTGACAGACCAGGCCCCTGCTGTAACCATTTTCGCTGAGGGGCATTCATCAGACCTATAGATCCTAGTCAAACACGTCGGGAGATAGATGGTCTGCCTCAATCTCAGATTTTGTACCTCCCCAGTCCACAGATGGTGCTCCAGGACGCCAGGACTGTTAGTACATCGCTGGCACTCTGTTTAGCTCTGGGCGTGAAGGACTACGATGTGCTCGCGAGGTCAATCGCAGGTAACTACAAAGGCGGCTTCGAGGCGATTGGGTCAGGTCTTTGATTCTGAAGTTTGATGGAGGAATCAGAATCATGCATTCTTGGACTGCGGAGTTCGAGATTGCTCTCCGCGGCTCTATGCGAGATGAGTCCAAATGTGCGATCAATTATATAGTTACAACGTGCAAGCCTGCACGGTTCCGATGAACCGGCCCAACCGAGGCCCAACTTGTATGGGTCCGCTATAGTTCCTCTTCCCTTCGAGTAGATCCGATCCTCCCCGCAGCCCGAAGCTAGCGACTTCCACCAACTTGCTCGATTCACGGTCCTCGTATTGATGGCTGATTGTGCTTCTTGGTGGCACGACACGTACTATTCTCGCAACCTCCGAGTCTGCAATACGACCGTCTAACCGTGACAGTGTGCGGTCACGAATCTGACTCGCTTGTGAACGACTCCAACGACAACACTCTGTGTGGCGATCGACGTCCTTTGCTATTGGCGTAGCTACGACTGCAAGGACACTGACATAATCGTTCTTTCAGCCAAACGTGTCACATGAAAGACAACAAAGCTAATCAGAACTTCCTTCACTTCATACCTTCAGACCAAGGACACATACATGCCCCGTGTTAATTAGCAAAAACACATTGCCATCTAGCGAAGATACAGAGGTGAGATGATCTTGCGGCTGGCCTTCAAGTTAGACATTTGAAAATCTATCGTATATCCAGGAAGGATCCAGAGAGCGTTGGGCCGTTGGGATCTTGTATCCTTGCAGTTTACTGAAACTGGTGAGCCAGGGCCTTCTGACCTAATTTAATTGCCCGCTATTCCGTTCTGTCCCTGGTTGGCCGACCGAGCCAAAGAATTGTATGGGCACCCTTTGAACTAGCTGCTGCTCTGTGGTGCTCAGTTCTCTTGCTGTTAGGTAAGTTTCTTATTGATTTTCCGCGGGCTTGGTGTTCCGGGCTGCGGAAACAGGTGCCCTCATAGTATAGAGCTTCTGTCATAGGTGTATATCGATATATCGAACTGGGTCAACAGATGGATTTGGTACGCACTCAGGCTGACATCTGTGTCTGGGCCCCGTGACTGATTGAATGTGTTAGCGCGCCACATTTGCGCCGCGGTCTGCCAGTGCACTCACTACAAAGAAATCATTCTTTCCTTTCGACCGAAAGGGGAGGCGGAAAGGATAAATTATCCTTTTTCACCTGCCAAAATGGGCGAAATCCTCCTTATGAATGCCTTTCCGTTGTTTTTACGCTTCGGGAAATGCATAGGAAAGGATGGTTTCTTTCCAGTGACTGGTGATCGGATACCGCTGTTACACAATCCGTTCATCAGCTCGCTCTTCTGCTAACACTCCCGTCTGCGTCGCGGCCACCATAATCTACGGCTCCCGACGATGCATCACCTTGTATCCTCGAGAAGAGAGTTCAGCGATGGGCGAAGTTGTTAATCATCCTGCTACCCCACTCAGAAGCTGGGCATAGGGTATCCCCTTCCACCTCGGGGGACCTCGCGACGCCGGAAGCTGTCTTGGCCTCTGAATTCAATCAAGCACGGGTGACTGATCTTCCACCGCCCACCTTCGTGGAGGCCGTATGGAGGGCTCCATTCTGTTCTGTGTGGAAGACTTACGGACATGGGAAGACGCCACGGTAGCGTTCAGCTCGTCGGATCCTACCTCGGAAATTGTATGCTGATACACCGACTCGCAACGAGCACTCACGCCATCTCAAACTGCCGATATGTTTCTTCGCCCCCAGGCCGCTGCTATACTCCTTCCGAGCTCATATCCACCATCGCGGGCTGGACGTCCTACCCACCATACTCACCTCCCACCTTGCTTCTCCTCCCTTGTTCCCCTTTGCGGGCTCACCGTCTTATCCACCTTAGTCACCTTCCACTTCGATCTCCGACGCACACGACGATGGACAGGGTGGACAGCGGGGGGTATAAGCGAGAGGGTATATAACCCGCGCCTCGACCCTTCAGCTCGATATGTCATCCCCATACCAACCACGCTATGGCCTCCAACGGCGAAACATGACGGGAGCAGAATTGGGTGCGTATCCCAATTATGACAACACGCTGCACATGGAGGGAGGCAATAGCGCTTCTCCCAATGGCAGCGAAGGCATGGCGTTTGATCCGTAGGTCCCCTCTGGCCTCGCCTTCCGTATACGCACTGAACCCTATGCAGATCGGACGGAGACGGGGCTTGGAGAGACCAGTACCAAGGATCGCATTTGCTGCCCACCGAGTTCGTCATGGACGATTACCAACGCCCAGTCCGACAAAGAGAGGTACGAACGGAGAGCTGCCCATCAATGGCTCAGTAGGCTGTAAAGACGATTCGGGGTAGTTATGCCACTCACCAGTTTAGTAGATCTGACATAGATTACTGTCATCAAACGTTTGGCATGCAGCCCCACTGGCAGCACCCTATACTTCCTGCCCAACCTACGCACTTGTTGTTCTCCCCTCAGGTACCCGCCCCCATCGAGACATATCATGTCTCGAATGAAGCGGGCCTCGGGACCTCCTTACTCAACCAGTACGCCGCGGCCCCGACACCTTCAACGCAGACCTACTATTACGCGAATGGCCTACATGGCATGGCTCTCCAGGCCCCGGCTGCTATGTAGTGAGTAGTCATAGATTGCACGTTTCAGTACAAACCTGATGCCGTTGCAGTGTCAGTGTCCCGCCGTTCGTCCCTGAATCACCGGCGCAGTCAGAGCCTCCGTCTGCTACGGGCGAGTCCTCCTACGTCCTCTGCTACCTGGGCGACTCTTGTCACCGTCTTCATACGGATACGCTGAAGCAAAAGATTTCCGACACGCGCAAGCACATCACGGAGTTTCATGTCCCGCACCGGGCACTGCAGTGGATCGACAAGAAGGTCCTCTGCTCGTGGAATGATGGGAACGGACCTTGCACGACGCGACTTAGCAGCGAGGGGCAGTTAGCAAAGCACGTTGCCACCGTCCACTTCCAGCTGTTGAGAGTGCAGTGCGACGGCTGCAAGGAATGGTTCTCGAGGAGGGACCCCCTTAAGAGACACCTTGAAGAGGGTCATTGCCCGCACGGTGCTCGAGTGCCACTGACAAACAGTGAGTGTGTGTTTACTTTGAACTGCAGAGCACTGACGACTTACTGTGTTGCGTTAGTGGACGACTCGTCATATCGGTAATCTTCATCCACACAGCGGTGGTCATGAAAAGATACATGTCACTATCCTCGCGCTTAGCCCTTCTTTCCCCGCCCTGAAAAGCAACACAGTCCAGTGTGCATATCCTATCCCTCCTTGAGGCTCGAGTAATCCGTTATAGATATTTTCTTTATTGGTTGTAGGATGGTTTCTGGTTCCGAAACGTTCATCGCCGTATTCATGGTGTCTTGTACTACTCACAGTGTAGATCATCAGCTAGTATTCAAGTCGGTGAGACCTCTGAGTTGTTGATGTCAACTAGCCTCCCTCCCTTGTTTCGGACTCAAGGTTGCAAGGTTTTTTTACGATGATAATCCTCCGAGTCATGCTGTCGTCGCATAGCTTGTAGGCAGGCTATGGGGGGAGCCCGGGGGACCCCTTGAAAGGTATAGTATAATCCTCGGCCCCTTGCATCTTCTCACACGTCGGCCGACCTATGACCAACCACACTCGATACCGCCGTTGTGTTGTTCTCGGTAGCTCTCACCGCGGGGAGGTGATAATTGAAAGCACCTCGACAATTGGTATTGGGATTTAGTACAGTGCTGGCAGGCCATGCGAGTCGGCTACGTGCGTCCAGTCACACTGGCACAAGCATCGACCCTGATGGTCGTAATTATTCCTACCAACCACTCGGCCATAAGTACATGAGAGCGATGTAGTACTCACTGAAGGCCTACATCATGATAATGTTTTCTCGCAAGTTGTGTCACCGGCGGGCCGTCTCGGAGTCGTGCCGCCGTGACTCACGCGCTGCTACTCATTGACCAGTGGCCCGCTGGACGTAGATTGAAACCGGGGTTGTGTCTGTACATGTACCTAGTAGTACGCAAGTCAGACTGTGGGAAATGAAATACAATGAGAGTGCCGCTGGGTCCCGGTCGGAGTCGGAAATGATGATTGTCACACGTGACGTCAGCGTCGACTGTCACCCAGAAGATTGTTTACACGTGTTGTCCAAGAGCCTCGGATCTTAATAAGCACAAACATAACACAGGACACGAGGGCACGAGCCTGACTCGGAGGCTCTGCAGCCTGTCCGCAAGGCTTGGTATCACTTTCAGCCTTGCACTATAGCGTAACAACATGGATCAACGAAACCAATCAACTCTCGCTCGTAAAACTGCTTCTCGTGATTTACCAGCTAACAGACCTCCTGGGGCAGACCGTACGACAGCGAGGAAGACGGGTCGCGCTGGGGAGCCCGTGCGAGTTGACCTACATGTTCAACGAGATTCTCCACCGGCTGGGGCGGGGCCACCGCAGGGTCTGGCGCAGCGAGGACGTGGAATCGCCACGAAGAGTGTGGAAGGACGTCGGCCTATACAGCAAGTTCGCGCTCGCGCTGACAGGGACCTGCCTGGGCCAGCCGCTCACACTTCACTGCGGAAGCAAGCTGCCCCTGTTCGGCCTCTTCGTGGGCAGCAGCCGCCTCCGTTTGCTTCCCACCAGGCACTTGCGTCTGCACCACGGACTTCGAAGACAGTGTTTTTGCCTCCCTGGGTCAGTGATGACAATGTTTCTCCCGGTAATCGGCGCCATCGCGGTATACATGACATTGGTGGACGAACGAGTGCACTGTCTGCTCAAAACTTACTTGGGCGCCGTCAGCGTGTCAACCCTGAGGACATCGCGGACGGGCGCTGGGTCATTGGACCTGACATGAGTATTCAAAGGGCTGGAATGCTTGATGAAGCTGACAATCATGAAAGGTACTCGACATGAGTCCTTTTTACGCCGTGTTGATAACAGGGGTCGTTTATAGGATTGCGCTCCCCCTCGCGACCAAAAGCGCTCGCAAACGGGAAGTACCAGATGTGCGTGGCTGAGTAAAATTTGTTTAGAATATTAACTGACTATCGAGCACTTCGGTAAATCATGCTTGCCTCAAGATGGAGGATGTGATCGACGTACCTTCCAGCTCGGACGAAGACGAGGACAGGCTGGCGCAGGCACTCGACGCCTTGACTCTTGCGCCGTCTCGCTTGCAGCAGTTTAAAAGGCTTCCCTTCCTTCTGCGCAATGTACGCAGAGGATTCAGAGGTCGATGCGGAAAGGCGGGCATCACGATGCAGCCGAAGACTATGCCTGCGGCACCTGTATGTGTTGTCTATCGGTACGACTGGGATGCTGCCGGTGGGGTGCGGAGTGAGTCTGAGGACGAGTCGGACCACATCTTTGAAGAGTGGAAGGGCGGTATGGCGGAGTGGACGTGTCCGCTCTGCCGGTTACACGGCCACTTCACTACTCGTGAGGTATTGGAGTTCCATCTCAGACAGGATCACTCTGAAACGCGACCGAAGTGGACGAAGAGGCACGAGGTACGTAACTTGGCATGACGATGGAGCCCGCTCAGTCCGCTCAGTGTAAATCCAGGACGACACATGGGATCTCGTTCTCACTATACCCGATATCCCCGACGACGACAGCTCTGACTCGGAGTCCTCGGAAGAAGAAGAAGAACCTGCCTCTCCCTTTGACCGGGAGATCCATATACTACCAGGGGATATGCTTGTCGAGAGGTAGTTGTATCGTTCTTGCAACAAGAATCAGCTAACAGAGGTTGAAGGCCATCCCTATCTCCTGTTTTACTGTCTCCTATAGCGGCCCCGGAGCCACATCTGCCGGAGATCGAGGGGCAGGAAGATCGGCTACCGCAGGTCATGCCTTCAGTCATCGAAATAGCTCAGCCTGAGAGTCTGGAGCCCTCAGTTCCGCCAATCGTCATTCCAAAGAAGTTCCGTGCGGCGTCCCCAACCCCGTCTACCAGCGTGCAGCCCTCTACGCATGCTCGCTCTACGACGGCCCAGGCAAACAGGCAACGTGCCACCGTGTCCACCAGGGGCTCGCTCCCCGCCCGCTACCCCTCGCCTCCTCCGCAGGGGGATCTCCTCGGTCCTGCAGCACAGTATCCTTACATACCAGAGGATGAATATTCGTGCCGCCCTGGCGGCCCGAAGATTTACGACCTGCTTAGCTCCCTACCGCTGGAACCTTTCGGTGTGCTCTCTTGGATGATCATAGACAGGGAAGAGGAGCTGTTCGAGCTTGACGACGTTCGCGACGAGGACAAGGTAATGATGGCCTTATGGAACCGGTGGATTATCCTCAACCGGTGAGATAATATTGTTACGTTGCAATATATGAGTTGCTTTGCTGATTTCTCGCCGATTAGGACCGACTTCGTATTCAAGGGCTATAAGAAGGGCGTCATCGCCTTCATTGACCAGTACTGGCACATGATCCACCGCGCGGCGGGATGGGGTGCCCTGCGGGCGTTTCTGCTGGTGCGTGATGGCAAGTTGTGGCTGAGATGTTGCTAGATGATCAGAACGCATGGGTAGATGCTCGTCATCAATAGGTTCTTGAAACCGCCAGAGGTGGTCGAAGTACTGAAACATTACGAAGGGAAGACGGGGATGAATCAGTGGTACAAGGACCCTCAGCCAGAGGAAGCCGATGGATAGGAAGTCGTAAAGGGCGAGCACTCGTATGTAGGCAAGTCAAAATGCATACTGTTGTTCCACGTATACATTATCATCCACGCGGTCGCTGTGAAGATACATAGTTCCTGCTCCATTGACTTTCTTGCGCATACCGCATTCCTACACTCATGCGCACGTGGAGTTCAGATGTGTTACCGACAACATTATCCAAGGCGGCGCTCGCTTCAAGTCGATGATTTCATGGTCAACAGTCAGGGAAGACTCGTGACTCTCGCAACTTGAACACGCGTGACGGTTGATCACTTCCACTAGGCCGACGATATCTAGAAAGACCAGGACATGATTACTGGCCACACAGGTCTGCCAGTGTTAGAAGCCGCGAACATAGTCTTTCATGTGAGTGGAACTCCCTTTTCTCCATTGCCATAACTTGCTTATTTCGGGATGGTATTGAGAGGTCAGCTTTCGGCACGGATGACGCTGCGCCTCCGTGGACATACTCGTGGCACGGCAAGTAGCTGATGCGTCCGCTTTCATTGGCCGTAGGATATGCGTACGAGCAGTTCAAAGTCCAAGGTCCAAATGCTGACTCAGACCTGTCCGTATAGTACTTAAGCTACGAAGACATCTAACTCGCAGCAAACCCGTTCGCAGTGTCAGCGGCGAAAGCGGGCCGCGAGCCTCGATACTCTGAAACTGTTGTCCAATCTGGTAAGGTAACACGGCGAGAACGTACGCTCAAAGTGCCAGTGGAAAGCCGACTCAGCGTCCGACCGAGTCTGGTGAACAAGGATATAGACGTAGATTCGTCATGTTCTCGCTGAGCGTGTTCAACGAAAGTGAGGCTGTTCGAGTGCATTTTGTTGCATATGAAACCGTTCTTCCTCGCCGTCTTGCATATGTACTGCCCACTGGGATTGACGATGTAGTACCAGATCGCAGATGGCCGGACCCTATGACCAACAAGATGGACCTTGGGTCACGCTTCTATCCACCTACAAGAAAAACACCTTACGACTGCTCGATTGGTTGCATCACCAGCTCGGGGAACCATGATGGGTGTACAAGATCGTGTATCACGAAGGGTGCATCGCGCCCACTGCAAAATTGTCAGCTCAAGCTAAGTGACAATACCGGATGTCACGCTTGAGAACTCACAGGTCTGCACTGAGGTCGATCGATAGCCACGGGTCGGCGGCCGGTGTGAGGACTCTGAGTTGCCAGTGACGCCCGGGCCTGGGCACGGTTACGTCGATAGCGACGTCGCATGATGGAGGTGCCAGCACGCTCGAAGAGACTGACTGTAAGGAGTGTGTCAGGATGAGCCCCACACTGGCATCTTTCGCTCCTTTATACGATGCGGATGGTGTGAAATCGATGCGAAGCAGTCTCACCAACGGCAGTAGAAGGCCGTGTTCTCTTGACACTGGTGACAGGAATAGCGCTCATCCCAATACTACCACTGCCACACGGCGGAGCAAGGCGAGCTGCGGCACTTTATATGTACGAGACCCCCAAACCTTATCATACCTGCCAGTAACGCACTGAGTGTGGGCGTATTCAGAGCAACGGGCACTAGCAAGCACTGATGCTAGGTCCCTTCAAGGGCGCGGCGGTCCATCCATCCGTCTTGTCGCTCCCAATATTGGCCCCACAACCCTGGGGTGCAATCTTGATGAAAACGGCCGGTAGCTGGATACCGTGACAGGAAGACTTACGTTCTAACCTACTCGATGAGCGCTTCCCGGATACGGCGCCGCGCACCCGGAGTCTGGCAAGCCTCGCGTTCGCAAGTCCTCGAATGCCTCCGTTTACCATTATGTGAGCCCGGTATCAAGGAAAACGCTGTTGGACATGCTGGCAAGGGCAGTGCAGAAGACACGAAGTCCAGGTGATCATGACTGCGCCAGCGAAGGTGGAAAGGGGGCCGTCGCACTACGAAATGAATCAAAATGATCAAGCATGTCCGACGATCAAGAAAATGTAGATCAAAGCGGTGATTTAGGATAATAGCCAAACGATTGTCAATGTGGAAGGCGAGCAAACGCTAATCAGATGGCCATGAGCGACGACGTGTCCCGAGACTTCGGTATTCTACGCCGGTCGGTATCGGCGGATATAGTTGAGGCTCTCGGTATTGGCGAAAGGGAGGAAATGCATGGAAGTAATCCGTGTCTTCCTTGGGATCGAAAATCTTGTGCCTGCAAACGATGTACTCAGCACGACCATGATGAGATCAATGAAAGCGCGGCATGTACTGACATTCTGCGCACATGTGCTATGACCTGCTCGCCGTCATCAAGGTTATCGAGATGACAGAAACAGTGATTGCAGCTCCAGAGGGGCTGGTCAAGAGCGGGGTCGCGGCCTTCTGCCCGGCGTACAGCCTCGGATTCATGCTCTTTCAGGACCCGTATGCGCGCTATGTCGTGTTCCAGTGCCCCGGGGCGATGGTTGTGGTAATGGTGAGCGACCTAGACGTGCTCAGCATGAAAGGGCATGAATTTCGAACAACTCATCTAGGACTCACATATGATCGCCATGTATACACCTTGCGTTCCTCCGTGCTGTGTCCGGACGCCTTGGGTTTGCAGTGATCACATAAGAGGCGTCGATCGGCGGCATCGAGCTCTTCAGCAGTGGTGGTGGTCGGGTCGAGAGCCAACGCCACAAGCAAAGACTCGACAATGACCGCCCGGCGCTGTGCATAGGTGAATGCCCGCCTGCTCTGGGCCGTCACGTCTTCACAACGTCTGACCCAGAAGCGTGTATTGTACTCTGCCTTGGTCCCGCAATATGCCACGCAGGCGGCGATATCAGAATATGAGTAGAGGCTCGTCTCCGAGGCGTGAACGGAAGTGTGAGGCCAGTGATTGAAGGCGATCAACACAGACGAGGGATTGATGGCTCCGCCTGGCACTGGCATATGGGATTTCCACCTCTCAGTGTCCTGCCTCGCGCACTCGATCGCCCTGACCAGCGAGCGCTGGAGATTGGTCTGAAATGCAGAGATATACTCTGGCAAGTGCGTGCCAACCGTATCGCATGTCGCTTGTTCAAGCGTTGTGTCGAAGTTCGTGTAGATAAGAGACCGGAATGCGGGTAGCATGTAAATGACCTGTGGTGGCGGCAGACGCAGCGCCTCTTTGACTGGCAGCGTCCGCCGGTAGACGTTATATGTCCGGCAGACACATGACTTCCGGATGGTGACTATGTTTGCTCTGTCCCTCTCGAGACGTTCGTAGTGATGTACCTTGATGTCCAGCTCGAGCCCCCGACGGAGGCGGTTGAAAACTAACGGCATTGCATCTCAGAGATAACAGTGAAGCTGTCATGAGCATCACACTCACCGAACTCGGGTAAAGGGCGATCATTGAATACGTCTATACAATAGTGAATGACCTGGATGTCTATGTCTTCGTACCCCAGTTCCCGGTACCGGCGAGCGAACCTGAGGTCATGTGATCTAGCTTGTACAAGGTGCGCGACGGGCGAGGAGACACTTACTCCTGGTATCGCAATTCGCAGCGTGCTCTGTATTCCTCTTGGCGGGTGACTTCGTACTCTGCCCACCATTCTCGGCACCGCTCTGCATGCTAGCTTCGAGGTCGTGTCAGCGCACGTCATCAAGTTGCGGATACCGTACCTTCAAGACGTCTTGTATCCGCGCGACACACTGTTCCTCAAAATCAGCGAGGGCCTGTTGCGCACCAGGCTTCTGAAGCTCAATGTCTTCTAGACAGCGTTTGTAAAGTCGGTCCATACGCCGAATATCGGATATCGCGTAGTACTTGACCCCCGGCGACTGGCCGCTGGGACCGGCTTTGTTCTCTTGTGAGCAGTGTGCATGTCCTTTTGAACAAGATACTCAACTGTCTGTATAAGGAAGAAGGCTCAAGACGTGACGATCTATGCCCTCGAATCGAGCACGAAACTGATGCTCGTGTACTAGCCTACAACAAACCGTTAGGTATCGCAACACTACAGTGGCTACTGACCCGCTGACTTACCTGCCTTTCTTACACTTGGCACACAAGCGAAATACCAGTATGAAATCTCTCTTGTGCACGTTGTGAGTGTTGCACCCCTGCGAGGAGATCAGGGCATGGTACGCTATAAGCATAACCTGAGGTCCGCGCATACCTCACATCGGTGGCCACCGAAGAGGACCCTAGCCCATCGTACTTCCGAAATACCCGGAGAGGGCTCCGGAGCACCATAAGCAAGTACCCGAGCACGTTTCCAGATGCCTGTGGACCGAGGGGCAGTCAAGGTCGCCCGGAAAGCCTGGTCAGTCTGAGCGAGATGGGCCAGTTCGAGTGGAAATAGTAGCCCAAGTATCTGTCAGTTATTCGTAAGATAGTGAGTCCTCCTCAAGAGCATCATAAAGCCCACCTCGTACAACACATCCAGCGGAAGGGACAATATAATGCTGGTCGCGGGGGGCGAAGCGGTTGTCACGCAAGCCCCTCGTCGGGTACGCTTCTTTGGCGGCTTTCCCTTCGAACCTCCGAGTCTTCCGCCAGTGGTGTTAGCACGGGATGCGCGTGGTGCCAAATCTATGAGTGACTCAGTACAGCCCCACCACGGAGGTGATAGGTCTCTTTCGCACCTTCGTACTCGCTCTCGCTGCTGTCGCCCTGGGTATCTGCAGCAGCGGACAGGCTGCTGTCGTCATCACTTATGTGCACTTCGGAGCGCCCTCCGGCGTTACGCCTGGAGCATGCACGCAGCCTTTCTGAGCGGCGGCGAGCGGGGACCGCCGGCATGTCGAGGTCGAGATGAGAGCTCTGTAGCCTCAGCAATGGGTGAAAGCAACAGCGGCCAGACAGCCGGAGAGGCTACGGCGTTACGGTCTGCGGTGTCGACGCGTCGTTGCCAACCAAGCTTACCGAGGCTGACCGAGCACCGTGAGACATCCTCGGTCCGTGATGGCGCGTGCTGACGCTGGGGCGGAATCCTCTTGAGATCCTCCTTCGGAAACTTGTTGAGAACTGCAGCCAAACTGCAGCCAATGTCCCGCGAGCTCATTGCTGTAGCGTAGCACTCTCTTTGCCGGGCCTTTGCGAACTTCGATGGCGTATATGGTTGAACGTTAGCCTGCGGTCGCTCTCCTGTTGTGTAATACATGAATGGATCGATGATTGAACCTTCCGTGGAAGGTGTGATGCCAGTGGTGCTATAAACACGATGAAGGTGTCTATGGAGGGATTGAAGAGTTTGGGATTGCACTACGTAAGCTTAGCTAATCAGAGTTGATCGACTCATGGAATTCGGAAAGACTTACGCAAGACGATGAGAAAACGCAAGACCTGGGTACTACGTGTAGCATGGGATGGATCCACAAACCTCAACTTTAAGAACTCGGTGTTGTCTCTCGCATAAGCGCCCGAAGTTCAGTACATTGAATCACCTCGATCTCACGTAAACCCTGGCTTACTAGCCTCACTTACTATATTGAGTAACCCTAGCTAAGGAGCAAGGAATACCGCCTCCTATTGTATCCTGGAGTACACGAGGGGGATCTTCGTCCTCTTCCTCTATACAGCAATCCTTCTATAATACCCTAAGGGCACCCGCTCGCCACCAAGTCCGCCAGCCACCGCGCCACCGTCAGCCACCGTCAGCCACCGTCAGCCACCACGCCCGGCGTCGTCCGACGCCAGCGCTCTCCCGCCTGTGGCGCTACGCGCGCTCATCACGGCGCGCATCACCGGGCTCCTCGCCGTCGCCGTCGTGCACGATGAGCACGCCTCCCGCCCGTATCTCCCTCAGTTTTCCACCATTTTCTCTCCTGCTTTCTGCCTTGAGCTGATATGTGCTGCGGGCATCAATCCGACTTCATGATCAGACTAGGCTTGAGGCACCGAGTTCATTGAGCATATGATATACTGAGCTAAGACATATAGTAAAGCAAGATAGTATGAGGTGTCACTACGGTAAAGAGGACGGCTAGGTGTCGCGAGGTAAGTATAGAGTAGATGTCGACAATCATGATGGTGCTGCCCCTCGGCCACGACCGCGACCGCGACCACGGCCACGGCCACGGCCACGACCACCGCGACCGCCATCCCCTTCGCCAGCCTTGCGTGTGCTCCGGCATTTTGGAACAAGCGGTAGCGGGTTGCCCTGGTCATCGGTTGGAGCCATGACGAAGGCAGTGAAGCCGTTTGCACGCTTTGTGCGCTTGCTGGGCCCTATGTCGGGGACGTCGGGATTGGCGTGCTTCGTGCCAGCGAGTGAGGATGGCGAGGATGGTGACGGCTGCGAGGGGGGTATGTTGTCAGCAGTCGATCTTGTGAGGGTGTCGCAAGATGATGAGGGGACCGAAGGCGTAGTTGATGGGCCGTCAACGTGTGCATCACTGTTAGATATCGCATGTGGTGGAGGACAGGGGGGGGGAGATAGACGGGCAGCGCGTGCATTTGCAATGCGAGAAGACGGCGGCATGATGCCACCGAGCACACTCTGTGCAGCAGCATTGATGACGCGGTCTTGCTGTTGTACCTGGGCGAGTGGAACCTCCTGCTCGTCATCACTATCTTCTCCTGCACCTCCGCGAGGGGCATCGGGCCTTTCGACATTGGTAGGCACAGGGGGAATGGGAGGAGCGACTTCGTTGAGAACAACAGGTGCAAGGGGAGCAGGAGCCGCAGGGGCGGGGGCAGAGGTAGGGGCAAGGACGGTGGTGGCGATGTCAGTGCGAATGTCGGTGTGAGTAGGAGCAGCAGCGAGAGAGGCCGCAGCAACAGGAGTGGGAGCGCCGGAAGAAGCGGGGACGGGAGCACTTGAAGGCACAGGAGCAACGGCAACGGCAGGAGCGGGGACAACTTGAACATTGGCGACAGGAGCAGGAGCTGCATCGGCGGGAGCGGGCGCATCAGCGGGAGCGGTGATGCGACTCCGCGGCATCTGAGCCCGGAAATCGCACCGCGGTAAGAGACACGACACCCCGACCGGAAGCCGACTGCGACCCCGACCTGGCGACTCTGCGACATGCGACGGCCTACTCAAGCAGCGACCCAAAACGGAGACGAAGCACCCAAATGGCTAGGTTCGCATTGTCGAACTAGCTACAAGACAAGCCATGGTGTCTACAATAGCGACGACCCTTCCCACATCATTTAGTACATCTAACATGTACCCAACGTAAGAAACGGGGTGAGAAACATACGTTTACCATGTGAGAAACGGAGCCGGCCGGATGGTTGTTTCTGCACAATACACACGAGACGGCCGGTGGATAGATTGTCTCGTAGAAAACGAGGTGGCCGACTGTCTAATGTACTGACTGTGCAGCTAAGCAATGCACCGGCCGGGCATGCACATTCACACACCCCGGCCGGTGCGTTCGAAACACACCACAGTGGGTACGTATCCAGCGCACCGGCCGGGCGTACAAATCTGTGCAGCCCGGCCGTGACGTTGGAAATGCTGCACCCCCGCACGAACCCAACGTACCGGCCGGGCATGCAAATCCACACCCCCTGGCCGGTACACTGGAAATGTGAGACACGCGCACGTACCCAACATACCGGCCGGGCGTGCAAATTCACACCCCCCGGCCGGTGCGTGGGGAATGCAACACATAGTGCACGTACCCAACGTACCGGCCGGGAATGCAGATCCACACAGCCCGGCCGGTGCATTGGAAACAAGACACCCCTGCACGTACCCAACGTACCGGCCGGGCATGCAAATCCGCACACCCCGGCCGGTGGCGCGAAAGTGGCTGACGCTCGGCGTGGGGGCGTAATCCGGCGCACTCGGCCTGGGGGCGCCAATGTGACACTCCGCGTGGGGGCGCGAAAGTGGCTGACACTCGGCGTGCGGGCCCGTACCTCGTGACCTCGGCGTGGGGGCGCGAAAGTGGCTGCCACTCGGCGTGGGGGCGCAAAAGTGGCTGACGCTCGGCGTGGGGGCGTGAAAGTGGCTGACACTCGGTGTGGGGGCGCGAAAGTGGCTGACACTCGGCGTGGGGGCCCCTACCTCACGTGACCTCGGCGTGGGGGTGCAAAAGTGGCTGACCCTCGGTGTGGGGGCGTGAAAGTGGCTGGTGCTCGGCGTGGGGGTGCGAAAGTGGCTGACGCTCGGTGTGGGGGTGCACACATGTACACCCCCTCATGTGTACCTCCCTTTGTATGGATGTTCATTCATGGAAGCCTACTTGGTGTAGGGGTGCATGCATGAACAGCCACCCCACATTTTCCCACAGCATAAACACCAAAACTGTAGTGGCATGAACAGCCACTCAGTGTTCTTTGTGCACAAAAAATCATCTGTGTATATGAATATTGGTCAATAACAATGAACATGGATGGAGCTTTTGCTTGCTTGCAATGTACATATTCACAGACACTAAATGCACTAGAAAACTGAGTAAACCTGAAAGTCCTATGCATGTGGGTATGAACAACAATGTTTCTGCATGTAAACTCCCATGTCTTTCTGCACACAAACACCAAGTTCCATGTGCATTTGTTTGCCAAATACCCAATAAATACATAAGTTAAAGGACTGAGCAGAATGTGCACAAATGGCCACAAAAACTGAGCTTGGTGTTCTCAGAATGCCTCGGCGCCCGTTTAAGCGCCCGTGAGCACGCCGAGCTCGGTGCCAACTTCACCCCCATCTCGGCGTGCTCACGGGCGCCTAAACGATCGAATAGGCGCCGAGGCGTGCTGAGCACACCGAGCTCGGCGCGGAGCACACCAAGCTCGGCGTGGGGGTTCAAAAAAGGCGCCCATGGGTGATTAGAATTGCAGACATGCGCATCATACAGCTCCATCACAAAGTCCGCTTTGATCATTACCATATTAGGCAGCTGCTCATGTGCCCGCCATTGTCTTTAGTGTTGTGCTCACTGTTGCCCACAGTGAGCACACATAGCTCAGTCCCCTCGCTATTTGAGATCACAATTTTTTGTGTCATGTATTGGGCATGTCTACACACATCAAATATGCTCTCAGAATGTATATACAATGCACAGATCCACTGGAATCTACTGACTCTTAATGTACAAATGTGGGTAGTACATCATCCTTCATGATGAGGTACTTTATACTGAATCTGCTGGTGCTCACCATTGTCATGTTGTAATGCTAACCATACTGACAATTGCATTTACCTGCTGCTTGAGGTGCAGGCCATAAAACCACAGATTCACTATGGATGTATTTTCAGCATACAGCAGTATGGGGATCTATAATGTTCAAGAATGCTTGTGGAACAACTGCAGATATGTTATGGATGCTATAACTTTGCCCTTTCATCACTACAATTCTAGACTGCCATCCCATAATTACAAGGGTTCACCCAGTTGCCAGTAATATTTTTGCAACTCTAGCACATTATCTTAATGCTGGAAACATGGGATCTTTCACTACACTGGGTGCTTGGAGGGCTCTCCTGCTGCCTACCATTTTACTCTGGCCGCTTTCTGCATATTCATTGTGCGATGCAGCTTGTTTCAGTCAAGTGGCTGATGCTGTGGCTGACCAAAGCACAATCTTGGAACCATATTCTGTGTCATTTTTGCATTCTGGGGGTAGATGGAAATGCATTGTAGGTGTATCCTGTACACTACACAACTTGTCCGGAAGTGGATAGATGTTGTGAGCTAGCATTGGAACACAATATGTCAAAAGTCAGTTGCTGTGGCATAAAGCGCGCAATAAGTGCACAACACTTGTGAGCGGTGTGCACCTCGGCTAGTCCTCGGGCATGTCTCCGAGGTGCCACACCCAATGTTCCCAATGGTATGGAGGCACACATAAAATTCTGATCCCTCCACAAATTAGTAACAAGTCTGTCTGATATACAAAGACTCTATGTAACTATTCCTGTAATATTCCATCCGTTGGACAGGACACA
>KE504204.1:11620-43993 GCA_000344655.2 Fomitopsis schrenkii | reverse complement strand
CCAGCGTAGCAGCCGGTTGGTGCCACTGTCAGCCGGACTGCTACACACGTGTGGTAATCTGTTCGTTGTGTACGTCCCGGCCGCTTGGACGGCCGGCTGCGGCTTTCACGTCTACAGCGCACTTTCTCACCTTGGTTCTGACGTGTGGAACGTCAAGATCCACTCATTAGGCTCCCCTTCCTACATAAAGGGGTTGTTGTTGCGACGCAACCCGTTACATCCTCCCCTAATCGCGGAACCTCCTCGACCATGGCGCAAACCTGTCGGAATGCCGCGCACTGGAATATTGTGCGTGTTGGTCGGCGGAGCGTCGCGACCGTTGAGCGCGATCCCTTCAACGCGATTGGTGAGCCTGCGGAGCTCCAAGGTATGGCTCCGGCTGTCTGCCAGGAGGCTATCAACGAGGACCGCAATACCGTGCAGTGACGACGGAAGACTGCGGAAGTCGTCAAGGTACATGGGCATCACTGAGTACTGCGGCGGATCGGCGGGCGTAGCATTGCAGGCGCGGTTCTGGATCTCAGTGACCGAACTCTCCGACCAAGCAAGTGTCGCGTACGGCACGCCAGACCTCTCGACTGCGATCAGGCTATCCGACTGGAAGACACTGTCGAAGTAGTCTAGGAGTCGTGTCACAGGAGCTACGGCGAGTGGCGACGGCAGAGCATCGGGCTCGTGCGCGACGACTGCGCAATACGACTCGAACAGAGCGCGCTAGGGCGCGATCAGTCGCGACGTGTCGGAAACGCTAGGGTACGACGTACCAAGTGCCAGCGGGTACCATGGGCCCACGCAAGCCATTCGCGGTCGTTGGACACGCGGTAGCGAGGCTCGACAGCAAGGTCGGCGCGGAGTACGTCGAGGAGTCGCGAGAAGCGCACACGGTGAGCATTGATAGCGGCGACGTTGTGGGACATGTCGGTTTGCGAAGGTGAGGGAAACTCCTCCTTCCTTGCGACTTCATAGCCTCGGCGGTCGAGTCGGGCTCGGATCTAGTCGGGAACCCAGTCGCGCGACTCACGGGTGGCGCGGGCTATGGCGGGGACCTTCGGGATATGGGTCGGGCTTGGCGAGTATGCGCGACTTTTGCCTAGAATTTGTGATTGGTTGCTGTGGCTGTTTCGGAAGATGTTCTCTGTGTTTCTGTATTTATTGCGCTGATCGGGTCAGACCGGTCGCGCGCGACGATTCCTGTACATTACCAGGCAGTTTGCCTCTGAATAGAGCAGATTCCCCCTCCCCTCAGCGTTAGCGTCAGAGCTCGGCTCCGCGGACTGTTGAGACCCCTTCCCGTGTTGCGACTCACCCGTGTTCACTGCGACTTCACGTACCGGCGTACCTGCGACTTGCGACTGCGCGATCCTGCGTCTGTGACTGCGACTGCGACTGCGACTCTGCGATCCGCTATCGGCTATCGCGACCTCCCTTCGTAGTCCCCCACTTCCAACAGTTGCAGTTTGCCGTGAAGGGAACTCGACCTCCACCTCGCCCTTCACACACCCCGCCCCAGCCTCGTCCTCAAGGCCCTCGGCTGACTCGCTGGTCCCTTTAGAGGAGGTTTGGACACATCAGCGGGTGCATCAGCGGGAGCGGGCACATTGGCAGGAGCGGGCGCGTCAGCGGGAGCGGGCGCATCGGCGGGAGCAGGCACGTTGGTGGGAGCAGGCGCATCCGAGTGGGTGGGAGCAGGCGCATCGTCATCTGGATTGTTGATCTTCCACTGGTCAAACTCAGGCTTGGGCATGAGTCGCCAATGAGTAGTCCCCGACTCCCAGGACGCCAACACGAGCTCTGCCTCGTGCAAGGTTGGGAGCTTGCTAGGAGCAACAAATGGGACGCCGGGCGGGTATGTCACAACTTTCCGGGCAGCATTTGAATACATATGTATGTAAGCGAAAAGCCGCATGAGAATACCTATTAATGAAAGCGAAGTCATTCAAATGTGGATTCAAATGCATTAAAATGGGCATTATAATGCCTCTCCAATATTACATTGCATTAGAATGTATTCCAATCAGAGCATACACGATTGTAATGCATTTGAGCGAGGTGCCGTGAGTTCTAGTGTATTGCAGCGGCGCCTCACTACAAAGCAATACATTTTTATACTCATTTAAATGCCTCGCTCATTTAAATTCTGCCCGGAAAGTTGCGACATAGCCTTTCAGGACAACGCCCCCGCTCCTGCGTGTGATGACAGATAAGTTAGTATAGTTCATCTGGCCGACGCGCTTTGGGGCCACATCATCTAAGGAAGATTAGTCTACAACGACATCTGGTGTTTAGATACTTGAAGCCCACTTACTTAGTTTTTGCAAGACGAGCACGGAGAGTTCGTGCTTCATCTGCGCAAACCTGTCCTTATGGTTGCGGATAACCTCTGTATAAATGATGAATATCTTGCTGAGGTTAGCAAGACGATACACTCACCATGGGCGCCCGATACAATGTACGAGTCTAGGCGTGTCGCGATCGATGCGATTGTATTTCGAAGAAAGAGGTTGAAGAATAGAGGGACAGATTCGTGAGTGTAGAAGACGGATGGCTTGGCCCAAGCCTCAGGAGACCCATGGAAGGTGAAGAGGAGGGAGTGCACGTCAGTGCGGGTTGCCAGGTCACCGAGCTGATAGAAGTATAAGTGAACCATACACAGATCTGGCAAGGTACGTACCGTGATCTTGACACCAGCGACATTCCCCTGTGCATCACGGAAGGCCGCGTTCTCAGTGTTGTGTTTTGCATAGCGCTGGATGTTCCGCTGCTCCTCCAGCTCCTCCATGTAATCCTTTGTCGCCTCCTCCTTCTGACGCTTCGACATTGTGTTCCAAGTCTCCCTCAGCTCGTCTTGAATGTCATCGATTCGGAGCTTGTCGCCTTCAGCGCGGTCTGTAAGGTTCAAGATGAAGATAAGGTCAGAAGATGGCGGCCATGTGACACTTGCACACGATGTACCTTCGTTGCGCGACTTCAATTCTCCACGGAGATATGCATTCCACCGATTGGCCCGTCTTCGAGACATCGTATTGAGTGTGGGCTGCTGCAGGATTCTTCGGTACCAGTAGGCCACTGTCTTCTTGCCGCCGAACTGAGCTTGCATGGCAATGGTGTCCTGCCAGACCACATCCTGAGATTTGATGACAGCTTCGTTGATGGCCAGATTGTGTTCCTGTTTTCTCTCTTTGGCAGCAGCTCGTTCAGAAGGAAGGAGAGGTCGGGAGGTCGTGGCCCTCCGCCTTACACGAATGTTCGGACGGGGCGGGACATAGCCAGGCCGCCTCGTATGTCGAACAATACGCTCCAGCAAAAGAGTTTCACGACCTCCCATGGCGAAAAAAAATGAGTGGTGTCTGAGTGGGTGCCAGCGAACACAGGCCCAAGACACAGTGTTGTTTGTCTCTCAGAACATAAGCGAGTTTCACAGCACGTGATGATATACATTATACCATCATGTCAAGTCATAAAAGCAGTTTTACAGGCAGAAGCACGACAACAATACAACAACGTAGCATCAGAGCCCAATGATCAGGTCCCACAGATAATGCAACTCTTCGCTGGCAGCCCCATGAGCAACAAGAGCATCAACGAAGTCATTGAGAGATCGACACCGTTCATAGACCCTGAACATATGGAGCCGCGAAGATGGGCCCCACCCATGGCGAATAAGATAATCGTCAGCACGCGACCCCAGTGAAGGAATATCAGTGCTGTCAGCGAGGATCGGAATGTTGGTAAGCTCACGCCGAGCAGTGGGGTGAGCTCGACAGCGAGCTTGAGAAGATGAGGGTGTTGCAGTAGACCACTGAGACGATGAGGATGTAGGAGTGTACTGCGGCGTGCCAGCAGCAGTACTACACAACGGGCGGGGTGTGGTAGGAGTACTACGTGATGAGCGGGGTGTGGTAGGATTCACTGGTGTCCCTTGTGAAGGGGTGCCTTGATGGCTCCGATGCGGCGTACTCGGCGGTGATGTACCGAGGTTGAGACCTGTAACTATTAGCTGACATCATAACACTGTAAAGTATGCTGGTGACGTACCCTCGAGAGAGGCGATGAACTCCTCGTTGTATAGATTGCAGAGCATGTCTACAGTCGTCGAAGAGAGCTCGTTTTCAACCTTCCCACCCCTCCCTTGCTTCGTGATGTAGGCAACGATCGCCTGGGGTAGGGTAGGCCGTTTGCAAAAGAGAATATCTGACGTGTACTTGCTGCAAATCACACGCTCCGGTTTGACCTCCATTTCACAGTACACCCTAGGTCGGGGTAAGTACAGCATGCACAGGCTTACAAGAAGCTTACCATCGAAGTTGAACCCCCGTATAACGGCCCTTTGAGACTGCATATGCGTGCCCACTCATTGGTACAACTGTCTCGACGCCCGGCTGGAGTAACGAGATGATGATGTCCTTGATGATGTTGTGTGACGGCCCAAGAGCCTTGCCGGCGATGTCGAAGTGCGGCTGAAGAGAAAGGACACACCGGGCTTGTTCATACGTATCGCATGTGACAATGACAGGGAGAGGGTAAGGATATGCTCCCATGGTTGTGCCGGGTCTGAATGTCGTCAGTATATGGTTGATCACGACTTACTGCCGTACTGTACACACTGCACCGTGAATATGCCCCGTCCTGCTTTCGGCCCACCAAGCACACTGTAGAAGGGCCCATCAACTTTGGCTTGTGCATCCGTGTTATCCTCTTGTTTCATGACGCTGTAGGTGTCGCCGAGCAGTTCGAGGTCGAGATTGAAGCAAACACGCACAGGCACCGATTATCGGTGAAGCCAGTGGCTCCCTCAACCGTCTCACCTTGTGCAAGCGCCGACCTTCGATGCTTGCTCATTCGACTGTCTGACTCTCAGTTCCTCTAAAACATACTTTCTTCCATCAGGCATTCATGTAGATAATGATACTCGACATAGTATGCATATTTGAAAGTACGACTCAAGCTAGCAGTGACATTACTTAACAGATGCACGCGTGCAGAGTCCGGAGTCCAGACGTATTGCAGACACATTCATTCATGACCATTGCACGCGAGTATGTAGTACAGATCATAACTATCTAGACATATATTCGATGAGACCTCCAATATCACCCTCCTGCTCTTCGTCATCCAGCTGTACATAGTCATCCGCATCTGCAACTACATTTCTGTCGAGACCGCCCACTTGCGAGAAGTCATGCGGCGGGAATGCGCGCTCGCCACTGCATTGACCTCGTTTGAGATCTGTACAAAACGACGGTAGGTTGGAGAGCTGTTGAAGACGGATGAGGTGACAGGCATTCACACGACGGTGGCGTTGACAGTAATCTGTGACAGCTGAGAGAATTGGTGAATTGTCGTGCTGCAGTGTCAGCAGCAAAGCCTTGAAGAACGTCTCCTCATCAACGATCCACGTGTAGAGCCGCAACGCTTCTACACGGCTACGAACCAACTGCTCCTGTGCGTGTTCGATCCGGCGGGCCTTGCGCATGACTTCGCGTGCAAGCGATGTCGACCATGGCTTTGAGCGCACATCGTTGTGTTCATCATGAAGGAGAGCGAATTCGTCGAGAAAACTGTAATGAGATACCTTAGACCAGTCGACGGTGGGGCGAGGAGGGTTGAGCGCCAGGGCTGCAGCATTGTAAATCTTGACGGCGGCCTGGATGGCCTTTGAACGGCTCTGCAGGGCCTTGGAGATGTGCGTGCGCACACGATACACTGACATCATGCAATCAGCACACCTCCAATACCTACAGTTGGATCCCTCACCTGTCTTCTGTAAGTTGAGCTTGCGTAACTCGAACAGCCTCTGCACGACGAGGCGTTGCAAGTTGTTGAGCGCGCGGTGATACGCGCGATGAGCAAGGTATTTGGCTGTTGCGATGTAGGCTTCGTCCGTCCGTTCCCAGCGGCGAGTAATACCCATCGCCAGCTCAATCGTACGAACCTCTGTGAGCGCGGCATTGTAATCATCACGTAGGGACTGCCTAGACGTCTCGAGCCGTCGTGTTGTCGACGTCTGGCTCGCATACGCATTCTCGAGGTTAAACTGGTAGTCTTCCGGCACGGAGGAGAGAAACTGATTAGACACTGTGTCGAGCCTCGCCGATGCAGCATCAAGAGTTTCCAGGGCCTCGACGTATGCCATTGCATGGACATCCCAAGGAGTCTCTTTGCCAAGGCTCTCGAAGTACTCATGTTCTTCCTTGTACCACACCTTGAGGTCGTTGTCGGTGATCTTGAGTGAATCCATGGACTGGCGAAGGGGGCCAGAGTTGTCCTGAATCACCGCGTCGGCCTGCCAGAAGTTGTCGTATATGAACTGGCTGAGGTTTGCGTATTTCTCCTCGTCCCAGTCCTTGAAGTACTCGTTGATCAAGAGTCGGCGGCGGTAGGCAGTAGCATAGCGTGTGACAGTCGCAAGGTGGTTCGATCCGCTGAAGATGCGCTCGAGGGTCTCTAAGTCCTCAAGACCCATACCCTCAATGATGTTCGGGTGGTTTCGCGTCTGACATGCGTAGTTGTGCGTTGATACGCCTGAGCTGTGGCTCTACCCCGATACGGTCGGGCCGGCTCTTTTCGCGCTGTAAGCCGAACATCGAACGGGACCGTGTTGGGCCATGGGGTCGCTTATAGCGCAGCTTAACGAGTAAGACGGAATGTATCGCCTCAGTCATCGCGACACGGGAATGCACCGTCGCGGCCTATCACGGCTCCGTCGCACAAAGGAACTCAAACTGCACACTCGGGAAGTCAAATCGTAGAAGCTAGGTCGCATTGTCGAACTAGCTAGCACAGTACACCGTGAGTCGTAACTACTTCCGACCGTGACAGGGTACGAAGGGATGCGGGCCGCACCCATGCTGCCCAGCGTTCCTCGGCAATCCTCCCACTCGAGCAAGTCCACCTCTACCCCTCGCACCTCCTCGACCCCGTCGCGGACCCGTCGGAGTGTTCGAAGCACGAAGCATGTCGATCAGGCTGGGGCCCGCAGGGTTCGTCGCGGGTTCCGGCACCAGCGCGGGCATCGTATCGTCGGGACCGTCAGTCGGCTCGGACGGCTTGTCGCGACTCGCCTCAAGCAAGCGGTCGACCAACCGGGACATCTCGGTCACGATTGTCGGCAAGGAACGGTAGTCGTCGAGGTACGTGGGCACTGTCGTGTACATGGGCAGTCCTACGGCGAGGCGAGTGTTCGGCTGGGTCTGTTTGTAAAGGACAGCCGCTTCCGACCAAGCGAGCGTCAGGAATGGTACTCCGACCCTCTCGATCTCGGGCAAGTCGCGATCCTTGAAGACCTCGTCGAAGTAGTCCAGCATCTCCTTGATCTCGCGGTACGCGAACGGAGACGGAAGGCTACCGGGCTCGGCAGCGGTGACATGACAGTACGACTCCAGTACGGTGCGCTGTCATCGCGGTCAGCAGCAGCTCTATCGGGACACGGCAGCGACGTACCAGGTGCCAGCGGGCGCCATGTGCCCAGGCTAGCCACTCTCGCGACCTGGAGGGTTGGTACTGCGGTTCGATCACGGCGTCAGCCAGCAAGACATCGATAAGTCTCGCGAAGCGGATGCGGTGAGCATTTACAGTTGTCTCGTTGAGGGACATGTTGCTTGTGTCTGGGGAGTTCGTCTCTCTGGCGCAGGTTCATATCTCTTCACGGTCAGGCATCTGTCGGGCACTCTCGAAGGTTCCATCGGAGTGCGGCTGTGCATATCGCATTCGTCGCACATGGTACTCGGTCATGTCACGGCCTCTCCGGACTGTCGTGCGATGTTTCTGATTTTTGTGATTGGTTGTGTGTTCTCTTGGACGATATTCCTCATCATGTTGTGACTCCTACGTGCTGGCCGGTTTGTTCCGGTCGGGCATGTCCATCTGTACATTAACTTAGACTTTTCCCCCAATACACCGGAGACCGTTACCCTCTCATTTCCGGCATGTTTGCACGTCTGTTCGTCGTCGAGACTCGCTCGACTCGCTCGCTCGTACGTAGGTCATCCCGCGTTGTTCGGTTCGAAGCACCGGCTCGCAAGTCATCGCAAGGTCATCGCTAAGTCGTCGTTCGTCGCGCTCTATCGTCGCTTGTCGCAAGTGTACTCTGTTGCTGTGGAGACTAGCCCGTACTCCTCCTTCCATCACCGACCACCCCCAACACCCCTACTGTTTGTTCTTTCCTGAGCGCAGCCCTCGACCCCGTCGGAGCCCTCGTGCCATCCCTCGGTCTCCCGCACACGTGCTTTGTGTGGAGGGTTTCGTGCTCGTTCGGTCACATCAGTGTATAGCCGTGAAATGCATTGACACAAGAGAAGCAGCGCCGGTTCGTGAACTCCTCACCAAGGCGGCTGCGCGCGATGATACCAGCATAGGAGCAGCCTATGTCGTAGGCCTCCAACAGAGCACCGGGGAAGGTCTCCAACGCCTTCCCGGTCATAGCAAGTGCATACTTTGCCCTTGGAAACGTGTCAGGTACATCAGATGAGGTTATCATCAAGTTACTCACAACTCGCCACTCCGGACCATATCTGTTATCCACAGCACGAACCCATGCGGGCACGCACTGGCGAAGATCCCAGTCTCCTCAAAAATCCCCCATGTTCGCTTCTTCTCCTCGGACGCAGCTGCTTTCCAGTTCTGTGTACACGTCTTGAGTGGTGAGTCGTCTGAGACACCATCGACAGGGTAGGTGTCGTCGTCGTCGGCGATCTGAGGGCGATCGTTGGGTGGCACCTCCTCGCTGTTTGCAGAGTGTTCTGCGGGCAGTTTGCGTGACTGGACCTCGTTGGCGAAGCTGTCGACGTAGTCCCCAGGCAAGTAGTAGTCGCTGTAGGTGAACACTCGCGTGTCGCCTGCTGCCCTCTTGCCCAGTGGGCGGAGGCGCTTCAACGAGTTGTTGCCGTCAATACAGAACATCCGCTGCCAGCGGGATGGCAGCTCGCCTTCCAGGTCGTATCCGCAGGCTGGGCAGCCATACATCGCGCGCCAGTTGGGCGCCTCGCGACCAAGTACGCTGCAGACACGTTGCTCCACTCCTCGCACAATGAGGAGGTAGACTTCGAAAGCATCAGCGAGAAGGGTTCGATATCGCCGTCTGTAGGGGATCTGGGCTCGATGAGAGATGTATCTCACTTGTAGGGGGCCCAACATACCTTGTAATCGTAACATAGAAGTCTGGCAAATGCTTCGATGCTGTACGAAGCTTCGAACCGGCGGATATTGCGAAGATGTTCAAGTGTCTTCAACGAGATCGCAAGGTTGGGCCTCAGAGGGGAGACACCTAGATAGCCAGCTGCAACAATGCAGCGAGCCTCCGATGACGCGTTCTGAGGGCGAACGACATGGACTGTGGTGGCAAGAGTGAAGAGATCGAAGACCGGAAGGTTGAGCGAATCGAACTGAGTGTGAGTTGCTTTGGATTCTGGGGGCAACTCGCCGTCTGCGTGAAGAATGGGTGGTTCTGCTGGATAGTGCCATGTGATGTATGCATCTATGAGCTCGGGGAGAAGCAATGTCCAGCTTTCGTTCATCCTCTCCACGCGCTCATGCCATGTACGTGTATCCCGATACCAGCGAGCTTTCCACCTGGAGAAGATGAGATGGCTTAGATGTGAGGAGGAAGCTGACGTACTTGGAATCCATAATGTCCCGCAGCGCCATCGAGAAATTCCCCCCATCGTCCAGCTCGTCTACCCACTGATCGTTATCATGCTCATCCGCTGTGGTCGGTACCTCTGCGTCGAAAGCGACTGGCAGTGCGCTGCCACGTATCTCTTCAACTGTATTGTAGTCGCTACGAGAGAGACCTGTGAACGACTGGATGATGTCAACATATCTGAACAGCAAGCTACATACTCACCACGAAGAGTTGCAGCAATCCTTTGCCTCGACCTTTCTTCCTCCTCGACCATGCCTCGAAGGCCGAGTACACGGGTGTTTCCCGCGCGTCGGGTGCCACGCGCTCCTCGAGTACTTGGCCCAGTAATGATGACATGGCGAGAAGAGCCACTCCTGGCCATGATGCTTGTCCCACGGCGCGAGTTCATCCCTCGACAACACGCATAGACACAGAGCGAAGTGATGACAGCAGAGAGGGCGGTGACAGGTCGTGGGTGCTACGAATGAACCCAGCGCTTCACCGCATGTGTTGAACACGGGCACGGGCGCACATTCCCACGAGGCTGTAGCATTACACGGTGACAGCGACTCAGCCCACAAGCTTATGCAGTGAACTCCACACAGCGGCGGAGGGACACGGCGGAGAGAGCCATTGATTGACATGTTCTATCGATTACACGACCAAACCATCACTACTATATGTTAGATTCAAGTTGAATAAGATGGTAGGAAAAAGTAGGAGAGAACATGGTGGAAAACTGAGGGAGATACGGGCGGGAGGCGTGCTCATCGTGCACGACGGCGACGGCGAGGAGCCCGGTGATGCGCGCCGTGATGAGCGCGCGTAGCGCCACAGGCGGGAGAGCGCTGGCGTCGGACGACGCCGGGCGTGGTGGCTGACGGTGGCTGACGGTGGCTGACGGTGGCGCGGTGGCTGGCGGACTTGGTGGCGAGCGGGTGCCCTTAGGGTATTATAGAAGGATTGCTGTATAGAGGAAGAGGACGAAGATCCCCCTCGTGTACTCCAGGATACAATAGGAGGCGGTATTCCTTGCTCCTTAGCTAGGGTTACTCAATATAGTAAGTGAGGCTAGTAAGCTAGGGTTTACGTGAGATCGAGGTGCATTGAATGAACGGATTTGGAAGTGAATCCCGGACCGCAGCGTTCAGCCACAGCTTGTCGGAGTATGAACTCTAACGACGAACTACTTGCCACATCGGGGACTGCCGTCTGTGCCACTAAACCAAGACCATCGCCCGCTCAAAAGTCCCTCAACGCCGACGACGCCCTCAAGATGGTGAACGTTCCGAAGTGCGTGCACCGTGTTACTTCTCGCAACCGTTGCTCATGAATTGTCGGCTGAACAGGACACGACGAACCTGTGAGTATCGCTACCCTGAGGCGGAGGATCTACTGGTGCTGATCGCGCGTTCAGACTGCAAGGGCAAGCAGTGCAGGAAGCACACGTAGGTAGATGCAGCATGATAGCAGAATGGCTACTGACTGCGTGTAGGCCCCACAAGGTGACACAATACAAGAAGGGCAAGGATTCGTTGGCCGCGCAGGGAAAGCGTCGTTACGACCGTAAGCAGTCAGGTTATGGTGGTCAGACCAAGCCGGTCTTCCACAAGAAGGTGCGTTGTACATAGTCTATTCGCGCAGACGGGTGCTGAAGCCGTCTCCGGGTGATAGGCGAAGACTACAAAGAAGGTCGTACTGCGGCTAGAATGCACAGTGTGCAAATACAAGATGCAGCTCTCCCTCAAGCGCTGCAAGCAGTACGTCCATCCTTTCCATTGTCCTCTGCACCTGCTAACAATCGCCAAGCTTCGAGCTCGGTGGTGAGAAGAAGACGAAGGGTGCTGCCCTCCAATTCGTGCGTGTCCTTCCACTCCGAGTGTAGTCCCGGCTGACGAGATCTATAGTGATCGTCTCCCTTGTCGCCATCCTTCTACCTGCGTTTATGTTGTTGCTGCCGTCGTATACGCTACTGAGCTCCATGTGACATGCCTGCCTACCATGCATATGCCATTCACAAAACACTGTACACCAAGTGTGGGATCCCCACAACGCATGGATCGATGCTCGTCACAATACCGGGTTTCAGCTACAGCCTGCTTGTCAAATGCTCCTAACGCGACGTCGCAAGCCCGTTTCATGCAGCCAGTGTCATCGACAACCGAGTATCTTTCGAGGTACGATGATGATTGGAATTGTGAGTAAGCAAACAATGATATACTAATTACAATACCTGTCCGACGTGTTGCGAGAGTACGATGCATATTGCAAATGAGGAGAGAGTTGATGTCTTTGAGGATGTCTAAGTGCATTGGACAAGAATTCAACCGTAGTTCAGCGGAGGGCCTCTGCTGAACTCGTGTCGCAGTTGACTGGGAGGATGGCGAGGCACAGACGGAGGTGGTGGGAGCGGAGCCCCGCCGGGCGGGGCCCATTGACCGATGCCCGGCGGCGGCTGGCCGGGGCGAAGTGTGATGGGAGGCAGCGTCGTTGGTACGGGTGGTGCATAGAACCGCTGCGACGGGTGAGGAAACCCTGGAGGCGGAGGGAGAGGAGGTAGGCCGTGGTTCGTCGGGCCTGTGCGGAACTGTTCGCGGGGCGGGGGCGGGCGGCGATGCATGGGTGGATGACCGCCATGGCCATGGTTAAAGTTAAATCTGGGTGGCATGTTGGGAGGAGGAAATGGTCGGCCGCCAGCGGCAACGGTGACGAAGTGCGGCGGAGGGTGGTCGTGTCGCCGACCGCGTTTGTCAAACTCGTGCGATGCCTCGTATTTCGGTAGGCTAGTTGAGTATGGTGTCAGCGTTCGGTAGTTTGTGGGAACAAGATGCGCTTACGATGTCGGGTCAGCAGGGACGGGGTCAGACCAGAAGTAGTCGTGATCGAGGGCTTGCTCGGCGGTCAGACGTTCCTTAGGGTTGCATGTAAGAAGCTGCTCAAGCAGATCAAATGTCTCGCGATCCATCCTACAGAGACGACAAGAGTCAAGAATTTACTTTCGAGACAGCAAGTCAGAGACTTACTGATGATATTGGTCAAACCTGAGCCGGATTTGCCGATTGTAAGCGTTCCACGATCGCACGCCCTCACAGCCAGGAAGCTGGTCCCAGCCTGGCCATGTTCGCTCGTTTGGCGTGCCACATAGCTGCCATATCTTCTCAAGCTGATCCAGGTCTGACGCTCCCGGAAGGATGGGCCTGTGCGTGAACATCTCGCCAAGTACACACCTGCCAACAACGTCAACGAAGTGCACGATGGCTCCCGCGCGAAGCACACATACCCAATACCCCACATGTCAACCTCTCCCCCGTACTGGCGAGCTCCCAGCAGGAGTTCAGGTGGGCGGTACCAGCGCGTTACAACGCAGTTGGTATACTTGCGCTCCTTCCCACGAACATCCTCCTTCACCTGCGTGATCTTGGGGTCGAACGCTCGCGCGAGACCGAAATCGGCGATTTTCAGACACCCGTCGTTCGAGATGAGAAGGTTAGCCGCCTTCATGTCTCGGTGAAGGATGTGGTTCTGCAACAGCTGAGCACTTGGGTGTGCGGATACGGCAAAAGTACTTACCCGGTGCATATATTCCGTGCCCTCGATTAGCTGCTTCATGTAAAGCTTAATCTGGCTGGGGCTCAGCTGGACGCGCTCATTCTCGAGAAGGCCAGCAAGGTCGTGATCCATGTACGGAAAGACCATGTACACGGAAAGCGGCTCTTTGCCGTTGCCTAAATCGTGTTAGGTGCAAGGAGTTTCGCCGAGCAACGTATACGCACTCTTCACGATGAACATGTCTTCGATGTCAATGATGTTCCGGTGGTGGAGGGACTTCAGAATCTTGATCTCGCGCAGCGCGGTCACCGGCATGCCCTCCTTCTCGTTGTGCATGAGGATTCTCTTCAAGGCTACAGTGTTGCCCCTTTCGCGATGCACGGCCTTGTGCACCTCGCTGGAACAATCATGAGCGATGGAGCCAATATTGCACGCGATGGTACGCACCCGAACGTTCCTTCACCGAGTTTTGTGAGAACATTATAGTCGTCCTGCCGGCCACATCCGACGAAAATACGCCCATATACCGCAGCCTCTTCCTCGCGAGAACGCACCACCGGCTTCCGCTTCGTCCGGTGCGGAGGCGGAGGCGGCAGTGAAAGCTTCTTCTCCTCCACCTGGCCCTCTTCCACCTTGGACTCGGATGACTTCGGCTTCAAGACTACGTCTGTCTTTGCCACCACCAGCAGTGACGGAGGCGACCGCACGCGCAACGGTGTAGGCGCCTTCTTCCCCTGCAGTGTAAACTTGATGGTTGGATGAGAGCTGGGCAATACCTCGCCTTTCTGTGTTGATTCAACTTGAGCAGGAGCAGGAGAACTTCGCCGTACATCCGACGAGCGGGGTGGTGTATGAGGTGAGCGAGGTCGCGACGTGTCTGCCGCGCTAGGCGAGACTGGCCGATACCCACTGGGAGAGACAAGATTGTAGCCCTCTTCCCCCCGTCGGTACCCATCTCGAGAGGGTCTGTCGTGTCTGCTGCTTCTCCGGTCATAGCTGTCTTCCCGGTCGGTTCTCCGCCTGTCTCTGCTCCGACTCCTGCCCCTGCTGCGGCTGCGACTGCGCGGAGAGAAGCCGTCTCCTCGTTCGCGGTAATATCCCACGAGGGCATTTGAGGTGTCGGATTCATGTCGGACCGGCAAACGATGTGTCTGTTTCCTTGTGGACGGTGGAGAGGGCGAGCGCGGTGTGGAGGTTGACCTCGAGCGTGCCCTGGATCGTGTCCGCGAGCGTGAGGGAGATGATGGCCGCCTACGGGGGGAGAATCTACGTGGAGAGATGCTGCGAGACACGGGGCGTGGTGGCAGGTCGTACCGTGTTCGCTCCCGCGACCTATCTCGCTCGCGTTCAGGGTAGCGGCTATCGTGGTAGTCCCTCTCAGTCCTTCCCCATCGATCATATCTCCCTGCAGACGGTCCCCAACGGTCTGTGGCACGAGACGGCGCTGGACGTGTTTCGTGCCGCATGGGTTCGGCTACTGTCCATCGGCGATCCTCGTACCTATGCCTGTCGTCGTCGCGGCCGCGGTCGTATCTATCTCCATTCGCGTATGACTCTAAATCTTCATCGCGGGTTGAGACCTTGCGTTTAAATGGGAACGGGACCTTTGCCTTTGAAGGAGGGGTCGTCTGGCGTGGTGGCGGCGGCAGCGGCGGCGAATCGTCCACCTCACCCTCCTCTGGTGAAGACGGCGCATACCGTTTGTTCGGTCTTCCGTCGTCAGGCGTCGCGGATGCTGCACGTTTTGGAGGCGTCGAGTACATCCTTCCGCTTGGTCGAAAGCCAGAAGGACGGATGAAAGCAGCACTCAGACCGCGCTGGTTCCCGTACGTGATGTGCATTGTTTCGTTACGTAATCCACCGCGCCACCTGCCGCACGTGCAGCGCGTCTCAGTAGTTACACTCGCCGACCCGACGCCGAGGGCAACTCACACCATCTCCGAACATCTTCAATCAAGCCGTCTTACTTGGCGGCTCCTGACGATCTCGTTTTCAAGTGGTACGTGCCTTCCTATGCTCAAAATCTGGATTTCGCCTTATGAAGATGCCGTCAGGCGGGAGCACCCTGGTTCTCAGCATGCTCGGAAGTCGAACTACGTGCGCTGCCTCCGATAACGAGTTGAACATATCACGCATCGGGGGCAGCACACAGAGTTCAATGCAGAAACTCTCTGAGAACACTGCTGCTACCTGACGGCATGTTTTCTATTTTTTCTACCTCTGCGGAATCATACAAATATATGGACATTGCGCAAACAATTTACAAGCACTGGCATCGCTGCAGAGTACTACTAAGTACGAGCGAATCGGTGTCAATATGTAAGTGCTACGAAGATCCAGAAATAAAGGTCCCATTTCATTGCATCAACCAACAGGCTCACATGGTTTTCTCAAGAGAGGGGGGCCGAGAAGCGTGTGCCCTTGATGTCGGCGTATATGATCCTTGGCTTCAGCGAGTACCTCGTTTTTGGTGAGTATTTCCGAAGTCGCCTTCCCACATAAGCGGCTTACCGCCCCTGTTCCTCCTTGCAGCCCATGATGATCGTCTTCGCCTGCCGATTAATGGCGATGCCAATCCCAACTCGATCAATTCGACGCGTACGTTTGTCGATCGTGTCCTGCAGGCTTGATCATCGGGTTGTCGTACTCTAAAATCACCAAGATTGTCCCAATCTTCATCATCTTGTGGGTACCAATGTACCACGCCTTGATTGAATCTGACTCACCCCCCAGCTATGGCCTGATGCAGTCTTCAGGGAACATGGGGCCTGGAAACATGCTCGGGTTGGTCAGCGCCGAGTACGTCCCCACCTGCTTCCATGTGCGTATTCTGGAGGTAACACGTGCAGATCCTACCCGACGGCGATCCGCGGGACGTGCTACGGCCTCTCCGCCGCGATTGGGAAGACCGGCGCAGCGATAGGCACGCAGGCGTTCACGCCGATCGAGAACAACCTCGGCAAGCGCTGGACGTTTATCATCGCTGCGATCTGCGGCGTCGTCGGCGTGCTCGTGACGTACTTCTTCGTGCCCGACAAGACGGGCATCGATCTCGCGGACGAGGACGCGAAGTGGCTCCAGTATCTAGCGGAGAACGGGTGGGAGGGCGAGGTCGGCGACGAAGGTGAGGAGGCGATCTTGACGGAGAAGGTCCGCGTGGGGAAGGAGGACGAAAGTGTGGATGAGAAGGTCTGAAGTCGTCGTAGTCTATGCCCACTCAAGATGATACAGTTGTCGGTACCATCGTATGTATGTGTAATGATATTGATCGGCATGTCAGGTATTGTAGTAGCCAGGCCCGATCTATAGTCTTACCGTTAACGTACAGGTAGTAGCTGAAAGGTTTCCTTCGTGGCGTATGGTCCTGTAAGGTGCCACCACTCGCGCCATATTGCGCTACATGTCGGGCATTGTCGTATCATTGATTTCTCCTCGCGCTCAGCGAGGTGAACTGGACATACTGGGTGATGTGGCTCTGTATGCTGTTTTCAACCAACTGCTCGGCATGCTCGGGGAAAAACTGATTTTATCACTACATTATTCTGTATCCACGCGAGTAGCGTGCAATATCAACTCAGTCATAATCACGCCGTGACACCCTCTACGAGTTTCCGACGGTCCAGAAGGTAAGTAAACACAGAATGAGACTGGGAGTATCGATAACGAGACAGCAACGAGAACGACCATACAGCAACAGAACAAAGGGAAAGCAGAATATAACCGAACGACATAGTGTGCAATATCAGTGGGTGTGGTAGGCTCTAGTCGACAGGCTGCGGCCCGCCTTTGCAGCGGCCTTCCTTGGCATGACGGACCAAGCTATCCTTCCTGAGGAAGGGATAGCCACATGCGCCGCAACGGACCTGGAGAATTCGGTAGTGAACGGTAGCCACATGTTTAGCCAATGCCGAAAGGGTCATGGAGGAGGCCGAGCAAGGCGCGATGCTGTCGTTACTCCACTCGCAGAGCAGCCTGCCGCTCCTGTCTGTCGAGGGGGGTATGTGGCAATCGGCCAGGTGCTTCCCGACGAGTTTGACTGTGTTCAACTCATCTCGACGGGGCGCATGCTGGCATTGGCCGCCAAAGTAACACGAGATGAGCGAAGATGGATCGGAATCATCGCGATCGAGCTGGCGAGCTGGATGGTCAGGAGACTGCGCAGTGTTCGTGTCCCTTGAGAACAAAGGGCATGTCACACTTCCACGCCTTCTCAATAATAGGAGTGGCTAGTACTCACGGCTCGGACGGTATATGCCGACCATGTCTGGACTGTCCATGCACTGCAACCACCGTGACGGTAACAGCACTCTTCACTGTCTCGCCAAAATCCAAGCCGTCCGGATGGCTAGACTCCATCCATCAGCATCACTCGTGGCTAGTACTGAAGGGACGTACATTGGTGGCGAGACGCTGGGGATATTCTCGGAGGACAACACCTGCAACGCAGGAGGGCGGTCGCCCAGAGTTGTGTGTTCAGCTGGGTTTGGAGAGCTGTTTTCATTGAGTGGCAGGTATAGGAATATGTACGACCTGAATGTCCTTACCCCGGGGGTGCCACGTAGTAAGCGGGCTGGGTATACGTACTCGAGGCCTCAGGCTGTTGAATGAGCTCAAAGGCGAGCTTGATGCACTCAGGGCGACTGCAGCAAGGACAAGGCTCTGCCTGTGGATGAAAGCATATAAGACTCCGTACATGGTCGGAGCAGTGATCGAAGGACGAATGGGCGTTGCAGCTCGAGGGTACTGCCATCGGGGGCCCGGGGGCTTTGAACTAGGGCACGAGTGGTATTCATACATTTTGGGAGCGTTTTTGTACACCTGCACTGTGGGACAGCCTGTACCACGCCCTGCGCCAACCTGATCAGTTGAGTTCTAGTTTCAAATCCGGAGCGAACTTCTGAGAGAACCTAATCACCATCAGGGTGCCAGAGGTCGCAAGCGGCAACCCACGTCGATTATCGTGATCTGCTGTAACGGCCGCGCACCACCGGCCTCCACCACACCTTCAAACAACTTTGGCGGGATTTATTTGGCTCGGGAAGTACTTCAGAGAGGTTTTCTTTCAGGCTTCCATAATTATGTTTGAGCGAGTCACAGATCATGCAATGTGGAGCTCGTCGCCGGACGCAGTATGGCGGTGTACAGCAGACGACGATTAAATACAGGTATCTTCTATAGTAAAGGAGCTCGGTCTCCACGGTTGCCAATTCAGGCAAATTCTTTTTCGTCCTGATCTGGCATCTGCGGAGACTCTCCACTACGCCGGGCGCTTGATTTGAATGGCCGCTGGATCCACGACTCGGACATGCATCTGTTCCCCCTCACAGCGTTCCGTGCGGAGCACGGGTAGCCTTCTAGTCTGGATAATGATATAGCGCTTCGCAATCTTTGGGATGATGCGGGCCCCGAAACAAGTTCCCCGTTTTGGTAGGCCGCCGCGCGGCGCGGGTGTGTAACACTTCGGGAAGATTGGAACAAGCCGGATTCGCACCAGCTTCAAGTTAGCCACTCGACTAGAGTGCCCCTTGTGAACCATCGTGTTACACGTGCCTCAGCCTCAACCTCAGGGTGGACGAGGCCCATCTTGGTCTCGGACCAGACCCTCCGAGCCGCCCTAAAAGGGAACCCGTCCGGGAGGGTCTGGAATAGAAACGCCGACGCTAAGGGGACCTTTGCGTCTCGTGAACTCGGGTCGGCGCTTACGCTACATCGCGCCTCCTCCGTCCCACTCGTTCGCGCGCACATCGCATTTACCATGTACCACACTCTCTTTTAATGCCAAACAAACTTCTTCATCTATACCTGTTTTTGTCTCGCTCCTGGACTGTGCTAGCGAGCACCAAAATAACAGTATGGCTCTTGTTGAGCAATGGCCTCCACCTCGCAAACATCGTCGCCTTAAGCAGGATGCACTGCGACTGCTGCCTGATGACCCACAAACACCACAGTCTGGAACCTCTTCCAATGCACAGCTCCCTACTCCCACCTCGCCAAGCAGCGTGTCTCAAGACGAGGGTCATTCAACTCGAGGGATCCGCCACATGTCAGCCAGAAAGTACGATCTCCAGACCCTACTGCTATGGCGCGAAGCGCCGTAGCATGTAGCGGTCGGGAAATTCCGTACGGAAGCGTGCCCTCCGCTCCAGTCACATGACTGAGCTGATATTGCACGCTACTCGCGTGGATACAGAATAATGTAGTGATAAAATCAGTTTTTCCCCGAGCATGCCGAGCAGTTGGTTGAAGACAGTATACAGAGCCACATCACCCAGTATGTCCAGTTCACCTCGCCGAGCGCGAGGAGAAACCAATGATACGACAATGCCCGACAGGTAGCGCAATATGACGCGAGTGGTGGCACCTTACAGGACCATACGCCACGAAGGAAACCTTTCAGCTACCTGTACGTTAACGGTAAGACTATGGATCGGGCCTGGCTACTACAATACCTGACATGCCGATCAATATCATTACACATACATACGATGGTACCGACAACTGTATCATCTTGAGTGGGCATAGACTACGACGACTTCAGACCTTCTCATCCACACTTTCGTCCTCCTTCCCCACGCGGACCTTCTCCGTCAAGATCGCCTCCTCACCTTCGTCGCCGACCTCGCCCTCCCACCCGTTCTCCGCTAGATACTGGAGCCACTTCGCGTCCTCGTCCGCGAGATCGATGCCCGTCTTGTCGGGCACGAAGAAGTACGTCACGAGCACGCCGACGACGCCGCAGATCGCAGCGATGATAAACGTCCAGCGCTTGCCGAGGTTGTTCTCGATCGGCGTGAACGCCTGCGTGCCTATCGCTGCGCCGGTCTTCCCAATCGCGGCGGAGAGGCCGTAGCACGTCCCGCGGATGGCCGTCGGGTAGGATCTGTACGTGTCAAAAACTACGCTATTGGAAGGACATGCATCTAAGGACGTACTCGGCACTGACCAACCCGAGCATATTCCCAGGTCCCATGTTACCGGAAGACTGCATCAGGCCATAGCTGTGCGCAAGGGTCAGAATAAGCCGAGGATTGGTACATTGGAGTCCAGGACCCACAAGATGACGAATAGTGGGACAATTTTGGTAATCTTGGCATACGACAGCCCGATGATCAACCCTGCAGCGATCGACAAACACACGCGTCGAATTGATTGAGTTAGGATGGGCATCGGCATTGGTCCCAAGGAACAGAGGCGGTAAGCCGCATGTATGGGACGGTGGCTTCAGAAAACACGCACCAAAAACAAGGTACCCGCTGAATCCAAGTATCATCTACGCAGAGACGTCAGCCTTCTACGAGCCTCATTCACATGGAGGGTGATGTAGCGCACCGTATTGCGTCTTCCGAGAGGGTTGCACAACGCGGCACCCACGAACACGCCTGCCCCACGCGCATTAGCATCCGTTGGTACACGCGGACCCACACGAGCCCAGCCGCGCCTGCCAAGGTTCAAGCCCGCACGCATTAGGCCTCGGCCCACGCGGCGCGGATCCCTTATGCGAGCATGGAGAGCTCACCTGGCAGGGCGATCGCCCCAAGGAGGAGCTGCCACTCCGCCGTCGACTTGATGCTGTCGTCGTGAATGACACTCGCGATGATCGTCCCCGAGAACACGCCATTCGGGAAGGTGACCTACGGGAGCACTTCAGCGCACACAATTTCTCGGACGCATCGCTGATGCGACGAGGGGCGTGGTACGTACGAAGTCGTAAAGGAACCATGCACCACAGGTTCCGATGAGGGGGTGCCAGTAACGCTTGAGGGCGAGCCAGTAAGGCACGCGGCCTGCACGTGTTCTCTCAGACCGGCGGCTATATACACCATTGCCATGACGTACGCTTAATTGCAGACTCGCGGAACCTATCGTATCACGCAGCAGGTTAGCCTCGAAGACGAAGCGGGAGAAACTACTTACAATTTGGGCGAGAGCATGCGCATCCGGAAGTAAAAAACCGTGAGTGGAAGGATGATGCCGATGCCGAAACACACACGCCAGACGGTCTCAAGGTGATTTTCTCCCGCGGCACTGAGCACGATCAGGAAGATGCACACGGCGAGCGGCCCGCCGAACTAATGTAGAGGCATCAACAACTATATACCGAGGTCCAGCTTGGAGGCTGCCTACGCTGAGCACGAAGTTGGTAACCATGATGAAGACTAGTCAAAGAAACATCAAGGACTAGAAATTGATTGAAAATAGCGGCGATATGTGCGCACCTGGGCCGCGATTGGCAAGCATCTTCTCGTTGGCTGCTTCGCTGGCACTTGTCGAGCTGGCTGGGTACTCCCCACCCACGCCCTACCAGGCGTTGAACATGGCTTAGCACCGGAAACCGATCTCCCAGTAAATATTGAAAGCTCACCACACCCGTTATGCCACGCGCGACGGTGATAAACCAGAGCAAGCCATTGACGCTCCCGTGAGCGCCATGTGCAGCCGTGGCCAGTATGGCACCGATCACGATGAGGAGGGTCGTCATCACAAGTGCCGCTTTCCGCCCAACGCGGTCGCATACCAGGCCGACCAAAACTTGCCCGATAACCTCACCTGTGTGAAGGCCATGATTGTCGATGCGTGTAGAAAACGCAAGGATAGTGGTTCTGGTCTTGAAAGAGCACTCACCAACTAGAAGAGCATTGGAAACACGAGTCGATACTTTGGATGTGTACTCCTTTGCGTACAGCTTCTTGTAGAGCACCTATACAAGAAAGGAGACCCACGCGAACCATAGGAAGCCGCTCAAGTGACACGCCCCATCGAGGGCTTCCACGTAATGAACGAACTCACATTAGCCATCGTCATGAGATTGTTTTGGTCTGTGTGGTCAGGCATTCAGCAATGCTATCGAGTCGTTCCCTGTTCCGTGGGACGAGTACGGTATGGGGTCGAGTGAGTATCAAAGAGGACTTACAGCCATCAGAGATGAGCCCAAAGGCGGCGGCAGCGATTGTGAAGTATGCGCTGAGCTGAGCCTTCTTGCTTAGTCCACTCTCTTGTCCTGCAGACCTCTCCGTGATCTTCTTCTCAGCATCCGATGCCGGGACCTCGCTAACGACCTGGACAGTTAATTCGTTAGTCATTGCGGATCCTCGTCCTAGCAAGTGATGGATTTGCGTGGAAAATGAAACTTATCAGCGATAGCTCATCAAATCACAGTGTGATGATACGCACTGACGGTTCAATGACCAGGCAATTTTATCCTTGCAAAGCTCCAAGAGAGGTGCGACGGAGGCGAGCAGGGCGGCAGAAGTCGCGCGACCTGGGGAGAGTTGCGCCTCTTATCCACAGTCGCACAGGAACGAGCCAGGAACCGCGGCGATGCGAGCCGTCAAGCGGAGAGCCCGTGCGCGACGCCCTCATGGTCGCACCGACACACGTGCGTCGCTGGCGCCCCGCACTGATCAACCTCAGCCACTGATGGCCAAGCCCTTTGAAATTAGCGAGAGCTCAATCTCGGATCTCATCTGACGATCACGATCGGAATAGACTGCCCACGTGCGAGAAACCGTAGATTGCCGAACTCGGACGACGCCGCCGGCGACCCGGTTATTCACCGCCGTTCCGTTCGTTTGCATAACAGAAACGTTGGTCAATTGGTCTCTCGTTATAGGAGTGAGACTAGGATATGCTCTATCTGCACGACACACGAAAGCCAGGGCTACGAATATGTGCCAAAGACAGCACTTACTGTTCAGGGACAGACCGCAAGTCAGAACTAGAATGCGAGCGACACCCACACATTGACCGAGTTGATGAGGCTATTTAGTGCACTGAGTGTCGCGCATCCATTGTGCGTGCGATTCCTGAAGCCGAAGAATATGGCGACATGATCAAGGGATGACAGTCTGCGTATCGTAGGTACAGATGCCCGCGGTGCGCGCATCCACACTGTCGATTTTTCAGGATTGGCGCCCTACGCAAAGCCGTCACCGGCCCACACCATGTGTACGTCGGAGTGCACGAGCATAACTTCCGAGGGCGTAAAGCCTGCACTTGTGTGGCGCCGCTACCAACGAGAGGCAGTGAGGATTCCGTTCCGCGAGTAACGTCCGCTAAGGGAGTTGCAACCTGACAGTGGGAAGTACACGTCAGTAGCACGGTATGCAGCACCGATAATTGCATCGTCCGGATAGAATGGTGTAAGGCGAGGGAGGAACCCTCATTCTGGCGAGTGCTCACAGGGGCCAAGAGCGTCTCGAGTGGGAGAAACGTGCAGTGTGCCAGGTTTGTGTACGACCTTCCGTGAAAGATATCGACACCAATCTAATACTAACCGGTGAGATCCCTAGACCCAAGGTCGTTTCCAGTGAGTATATTGGCCTGAATATTTGGGCGCGCATTAACCAGAACACTTCAAGTAATCAGCTACACAGATGAGAGAGAGGGTCAGGAATCGGATGCATTGAGTATCGACGACACCCACTGCGGACTGAGGAACGGTTCAAAGTTCGACAGCTCTAGAATCTGTGTCTACTGAAACTGGTAAGTTCGTCCAGGCAGAGCCTGGGTAGGTCGTCCGTGCTGGACCCGGACATCGGTAAGGTCGAGTATCGCATCTACCTAGGGACGCAACAATCATCAACAATCGAGAGACTCCCGCGGAGCACACCCTGAGGAAACACAGGTTCAGGAACATGGTACTCACGATATGGTCAACTGGCGCAGGACAGCGCGCGCAATGTCTGGTTGCTTATGGCATTGCCAAAAATTGAGCTACACCTATGATCTATCTCGTTCGCCCTTCGCAATAATCAGTCAGGGTACTGGTCAGACTTTCGGATCGATTAAGAGGAGCTCACAGCCCGATGGTGGGAAAGCATCCGCCCCGTAGTCATGGAGCTGCTGCCTGTCTAGATAGACATGTACATGGGCAACATCCGCTTGACAAAACGTACACGTCCTCTTGGACCCGCACATATGTTTAGCGACGACACATCTGCCTGATTGCAATGTGCGTGAACGACGCGCCGCTCTGGAACATTTAACACGACCATCAAAACCCGAGACAATCAATACGTAGTTTCAGAAAGCGAGTCTATGGAAGACGAGGGTGCAGAGGCCGTCAAGGACGACGTGAGCGACGTCGACGTCGACGTGGGGATCCGTAATTGGGTATGGGCGCTGTTTGTTTGTCCGCGCCACCGCGTCGTCGTCGCTGCGGTCCCTTCGCTTGCCAATAACCATACCACTCCCGGCTCCTCTCTACACAACGCCGCGCCGCTATGGCGGACGCAGTCTTTAAAGACGTTCCCGAGATCTTCGAGGTGTGCTGTCATAACACTGGTTGCGTGGCACTCGAAACTGAGCAGTGCCGCAGGTCGAGGTTGGCGAGGCGCTATCCGCGCGTACTGAAGCTCTATGTCGGTAATATCCATGTTCTTGGCACCATTCGGAAGCTGACAGGGTCGTCCACAGCAACTTGGAGAGAACTGGGTCCTCCGGACCTGTGTCATGTCATGAAGAGCACTGGGCGGAACGGGCAACGCGATGTGAGTGACCCGACGTCATACTGCAAACATCGCTTCTGACCCTGTACAACGCCAACCCCTCTTGTGCATTCAACTCTGCTAGCTTGGCTCGTATCACTATATCTCTGGTGTCGACGCGTCGTCTTCTGCATCCCTTGCTGCGTACATCAACTCGCTGACCTATGCCATCGAGGACGACTCGGGTTGGTTTTCGAAGGGCTCCGCCTGGAAGGTTCGGAATGGCTGCTACTGGTGCGTATCTTGACTCTGTGCAGGCATGAGCGGACCTCTGAATACGCGTAGCTGCTTCAATGCGTTCTCGCGCGTCGACGTGCGCGTTGACGTAAAGATACCCGGTGGTGTTAATGCGTACATTGTCGACCTGCGTGGTGAGCGGCACGACATCAGTCAGGATACTGCACAGGAGATGTGGCAAGAGACATACCTGTCCGCCATCCTCCGCGCCATTCTCTACTCCGACGACTCCGCTTATTGGCTCGACGCGTATCGCAAGCTCGACCCTATCACCACCCCGGAGAGCGAGCTTCGCTTTCTTCAAGCCGCGGAAGCTTTGTTTAGCAAAGGTGCGTTCCGTTCCTACTTGAGTGGTGGCGGGTACATTGCTTGACCTGGCTCCGTAGGATGGCAAGTGGGCTCCGAACCAGAGATCCAGGTTGCTACTGTCGTCTCCAATCACCTCACATCTGCCATCATGAAGTACTTCGGGGATAGTGGGCGATATCAGCATGCAGCAAACCTGTTCGAGAAGCTGAGCGCGAAGGAGCCTGAACTGTCGTCGCTGCTCGCACGGAGTTACATCGGGATGAGTGCGTCTATAGCCCTTTCTGTTCAATATTACGTTCCATTGACATACTGCACTACAGACGAAGAAGTTAAGGCAGTGCAGATCATGGCATCCGCGATCAAGCAAACACCGCAGTCATACACCCTCCTCCATGTACAATGCGACTTTCTCCGCTCGAAGGGCAACTACGAATGGGCACTTAAACTCGCGAAACATGCAGTCAACTGTGCACCCAGCGAGTTTGTGACATGGGAGAAGCTTACTGAATTGTACATCGATCTTGGGGATTTCGAATCGGTGAGTAGCCCAACTCGCAGTCGTAACATGCCGACCTGAATAGTGTCTAGGCGCTCCTTACGTTGAACTCATGTCCGATGTTCACTTACAATGGCCGGGATGCGCATCGAAACCTAACCGCAGCAAAGGTGCATCTACCGCCGAAGGGTCAAATCATCGAGATTCTCCCTGAACGGACCAAGACAGAAGATGATGACGTGGGTATATGCTCGCTTTGCCGATTCTTAGCGTGCTTATGCGTTGTAGGCCGATCCTGCCCTCCTCCGCCTACCTGCGCCAGGCCTTCGCGGCACCTGGGCACGCGCATACGCACTCCTCACCCGCCTCGTCTCGCAGATTGGGTGGGACGAGCTGCTAAAGACACGGAGCTTCGTCTTTGTCATGGAGGAGGAGTATCGCATGCAGAAGGCCCAATCAGACATCCGTTCGCACTCGCCTGTGAGCACGCCGACGAGTGCCAACGGCGGGCTCCCGAAACGCGAGGCGTCTCTCCCCGAAAGCGCAACCCTCGCGTCGTCGACGTCGGGTTTGAAGCAGGCAGATGCGGATGATGACGCGTCGACACGTGGGATGGCCTCGCCTGCGTCCGTATCCGCAGCGCATTCGCACAACGCATCGACCGCGGACGGGCTCGGGGCTAGCCCGAACGGGATCCCACAGATCAGAATATCGACGGAGAGCAATCGCGAGCGTGTACAGGCCGACGCAGAAGCTGAGGTCGAAGCCGAGGAGGCAGAAGAAGAAGAGAAGGCCGCGAATGGGAACGGGGATGCGACGGAAAACGGCACGACCCATGCGGCGGTCGAGGCGCTTGAGCGGCCTGTACAAGCTGCTGCCGGGTCGGGGGATGGCGTACAGGACGGCGACCCCACCGGCGGGTCGAACCAAGAGCCGTTCTCGTTCAGTAACAAGCGCCTGTGCGAGCGGTGGCTGGATAACCTATTCATGGTTCTCTACGAGGTCAATTGGGCATGCGCTTGACCTTCTATATGCGCGCTGACGGTTGTGGCTGTAGGACTTGCGTGTGTGGACAATTTTCCGCGCGGAAGTTGCGCACTACAAGACGCAGCACGTGGCTTATCGTAAGACGGCTCTTGAATGGGAGATCCTCGGCGACCTCGGCGCCCGTTTGCACCACAAGGAGGAAGCGAAGGAAGCATACTCGCGTTGCCTCGACGCTCAACGGTACTCGTACAAGCCATGGTCAAGACTGATGGACGCGTATGCAGAAGAAGGCGACATCCAGAGAACGCTCCAGGTCGCAATTCGCGTGGCTGCCTACCAGTGGGGCGAGTACACCGAGATGTCGGTGAGTCTAGAAATAATTTTTCTTCTCGTTAAGTGCTATATAATGACATGGCGTGGCAGTACCCGACACAAATAGCCCGCTGTTTATTCAGACTGGGACAAATCCATGGGCACGCAAAAATCTCCTACACTCTGGTGAGCATGGGGTTGCCCGACAACATCGCCAAGATTATGGAGAGCTACCTCAACTACGGGAAGACGTTCAAGGTAGAGGGCTACGACTTCTGATTATGATTGCCTCGCAGGTTGTACATATCCGGTGCTGTCTATTTATACTCTCTCGTTTCATCATACCCAAAACTCGATATCGTAGTCAATGGAGCAGATAATTTGCATTACTGAACGATACGAACTGTAGGGTAACAGTGGTTCCGCTTGCTAGGCTAGTACAAGACGCTCAGGCTTGCCGGAACACACGCTCAACATGCAGGTCGGTTCGCAGTCGCTCCGCGAATTGTCTCTGTGATAACCCTAGAGTTCGCAAGCCAAGGAATCGCTTACGAGAGACGACCTTAGCTTCGCCTCGCCTGGTCGCTCGCAATCTTTCGGTACGGTGGTTACTGACTTCATGCATGCTCAGGTACCAGAGGACACACGTTTGATCTGGCGACTACGCTACTCGGAGTACTCACTGACACCTTCGTGACTTCGCGCCCTTGATCTTCCCTAGTCCAGCCACATTATAGGGATGCTGGGCTTTCGTAAGTCCATGCACTCTCGTCAATCCACCCCCTCACTGGCACACGTCCTCGACATTCACATAGTCCGTTGTATCAACCATTTTTGTCCCCATGCCACTGACGAGCTAATTGGCCGAAGGTCAAGACATACGATGCTGAACACATCTGCAGAGAAGCAAGAGGCGATGCAAATCGTCAACGAGGTGCTCGAGTCAGAAAGCAAAGCGACGAAAAGGTCGGGAAGGCTTAAGGACGGAATGAACAGGAAGGCGCAGCTCAGCGCCTACTTCATAATTGCAGCAGCAGCGTTTGGTCTCATCTCTGATGGCTGTGAGTGTCCGACTTGCCGTTCTGGCGTGAGTCCGTTCGCTCGAGCGGGGGCGATGCTGGTCTGAAGAGTCTCGCTAACCCGCTCCTATCCTACTTAGATCAAGGAGGTAGTATGACGGTGATCAACGTAGGTCCATTCTCTGCGTGAGAGAGCATTCTACCGGGAGATACTGATGATCTGCCTCGGATCTGTGTGCCCATGTGATAGGTTGTATATCGCAAGCTGTACCCAGTAGAGTACACAACAGCCGTCGCCACCCGTGTTTCCAACGCATTTCTAGTAGGTGAGGCTAAGTTTCACCGTTCGTCCACTTGCTTCCCTCGTCTCATGGACTGAAATGCACTCCAGGAGAGGTTATCGGGCAAATCTTGATTGGCCTCGTGTGCGATCGCATCGGAAGAAAGGCGGCACTCGTGCTCACGACCCTCCTCGTTGTCGTCGGTGCGACGCTCGCAACAGCCGCGCACGGTGCCTACGGAAGCATCGATGGCATGCTTTGGTGCGTGACCATTGCACGTGGAATTAGCGGTGTGGTGAGTTCAAAATGCAATGTCCTGATACGTCTGTATCTTCATGGCTGAGCTGGCAGGGCGTCGGTGGGGAGTACCCTGCAGGTTCCACGAGCGCAGGCGAGGCCGCAAACGAGAAAATGCCTCGGAATCGCGGACCAGGTGGGCATTTTTCTTGCTATTCCTAGTATCTCAGCGACGACCCTGTTGTTGACCCTGTCCACATACAGTCTTTATCATGGTTACTAACCTTGTACTAAGCGTGAGCCGTGCCCTGTCCACTCGCATAATGCTGCGCAGGTAACTCAATCATCGTGACGGCGCAGCTCGGTGGCATTCTCGCGGTCTGTGTCTTCTTGATCGTTCTCAGCGCAGCAGGCGAGACACATCCGGAGACTATTTGGCGCACATGTTTCGGCATCGGTATCATACTCCCGTTGACCGTCTTCTACTTCCGGATGCACATGCTTTCCACCCAGCTGTAGGTGGCTATTCGTTCGAAAGGATTACCTTCTCAGTCAATTTGTGATTCAACAGATTCCGCGAGTCTGCGATTAAGCGTACGCTATGCCTATATGCGACCAGCTACTGTCAGTCAGGTGACACTTACCCTCTGCATACAGGGCGCGTTCCCTACTGGCTTGCACTCAAACGCTACTGGCGATCCTTAGTCGGAACCTGCGGCGCTTGGTTTCTCTACGACTTCGTACGTCCTCGACTGCTGGTGTCACCCTTGTGTATCCGTTCGTTTCAGCTGCTAATCGGGGCTTCCAGGTTAGCGCCCCGAATGGCTTGTTTTCGGGTGCCATCATTTCGAGCGCCATACATGACGGTAGCATTCGACGGATCGTAGAATGGCAGCTCCTCTTAGGGGCGTTAGCAGTACCAGGTAAGTGAATCCTCTACTCACTGCACTACCTTGGCACAGCTGTGTTCCGCACTGTTTCCACTGGGATGTGGCCCCCCGGGTGCTGACGCATGAGCTGCAGGCGTATTTTTGGGTGCTGCCTTGTGCAATGTCCTTGGCAGGAGGAACACTGTGCGTGAGGAGCCCTTGCCTTGTATGCGCATTCAAGTTTGTAGAGACTAACTCATAGTACCCGGCGCAGATGATGATCGGGTTCAGCGGATACCTTGTTTTCGGTGCGCTCTATCTAGCGTTGTGTCGAACCAGTGCGGAGCCACCGATCTCCGTCTGTCGCTGCTCCATCCTCTGATGTTGATCATTTTCGATTGTTATGCATAGGTCTTGCAATCGCATTGTCGTACAACGACATCATCAAGACTCTGCCACTTTTTGTAGTGTTGTAGGTCCCCTCCCGCGAGCATCATAGGGCTCGTCAGATTGCCTGATTCTTCCTTCCTTTCCCCAGGTATGGGCTGATGCAGTCTTCGGGCAATTTGGGTCCCGGCGACATGCTTGGACTCGTCAGCACTGAGTATGCAATAACTCTTGCTTCGTCGCCCGCATACTGGTGATCAAATGCTTCCGGATGAAACAGATCGTACCCAACCGCCATCCGGGGAACGTTCTACGGACTCTCCGCAGCGATCGGAAAGACGGGTGCAGCCATAGGCACTCAGGTCTTCACGCCGATCGAGAACAACCTAGGCATGCGGTAAGTCCTCCCTTGATCTACATTATCCCTGAACATCCCAGTGTTTGTGATGAGTTGGCAAGCTGCTAACGCGGAGGTGTAGGTGGACTTTCATTATCGCGGCGATTGTCGGCGTAGTCGGGGTGCTGGTGACGTACTTCTTCGTTCCGGACATGACGAGCATCGACCTTATGGACGAGGACGCTTCCTGGCTGTGCTACCTGAGAGAGAATGGGTGGGGAGGCGAGGTTGGCGACGATGGCGACTCGGGGGATAAGACCTGCATTACCAGAAGGGGTTGAGTCCGATGGTGTGTTACTGGACGAGTATGCTTTGTTATAGCGCCTTGAGGCGCCATGAACAATCACAACACGTGTCTCATCATTCTGACGGCAGTCAGGACTTATGCGCGACAGGGTCGTCACCGCTACAGTCGAGTTTGCCATCCGAACTGGCCTCATCAAGTCATCGCTTGTCAGCGACCGTAACTTCAGCGCTTTTGGCTGTGGTATCCTGGCGAGTGGATATGGACAACGGCATACGCCAAGGACTGGGCGCCCGACCAGGGCATTGGCCCCCATGATCTATGCGATGTGTTGAACGGCTGACGAACACTTTATTTCCGTGGGTCCCATTTAGTGCGAGAAAGACTAGTACAACGTTTACAAACAACATGGCAGACCACTGGCAATCCAGACTACGTCCATTCGATGGCTTATATATGGCGCAGGCGAGAGCAAACGACAAACGATGCAGAAGGTAGACTATACCAAAGTGAAGTGCAGGCACATTGAGTTCAGCCACGAGAGCACCGGCCTTCCACCTTGTGCCGGTGAAGGCTATCCTTCCTGACGAAATCCTCGCCGCAACGGTCGCACTGGATCTTGAACAGTTTCAGGTGGACGGTAGCGATATGCTTTGCCAGCTGATAAGGGGACCCGAGGGTGGTGGTGCAGGGGTTGTGGTTGTTGGAATACCACTGGCAGGCGACCCTGCCGTTTGTGTCTGTCGCAGATCCTGCGAAGGGCGCGTGAAACTCTTTCAGGTGTAGCTGCACGTCCGCGACCTTCTTGCATGTCTCCAAATAGATATAACCGGAGCAGGAGGCAGACGGTCCGCCGAAGAAGCATGGAACCGCCGTGGCCGTACCCTCGGACTGATATACCGCACTATTATGGGCATGCGGGGAGCCCGAGGTACTGGGGTGTGGTGGGATGTACGCGTGCGCTGACGACGGAGCTATCCTGCGAGTGTGATAAGTTGGGATGTGAGTCTTGCCAGTGTCTTCGAACACGTACATCATAGCTGGATCATAGACCTGTGTTGATCCGCTATGCGCGCCTTGAATAGGGTTCACATCATGGCGCTGCACTGTTATCGTTAATGGAGACCCTGAAGGCGGACTTGTCAATTGACCACTGAGTCAGTACGTACACCGTTCGCAATGCCTGTGACAGACTCACAGCAGGGCATCACCATAGACAGCTAGGTCTGGAGGCAAGATAGCGGCCGCTACCCGGTCGGCCACCATTAGTAGGCGGTCATGGGCATCGAACACAGGCTCAAGGCGGCTACTAATATTCGCACGTGTAAGTGAGTACTATTGTTCACCGCAACCCGCAGCAACTGTAGACTGACATAGAAGCGGGTGCATCGGCGGGTGAACCGGCATGGATGGCAGCGATCAGTGCACAGGCACGATCGGCAAACCCAGGGCAGGACCAGCATGGACAGGAGTGGGCAGGTCTGAGGAATGTGACGTCAAAAAGCCACGCTTCAAGGTCGGGATGGAATGGGCATCGCATGAGGATTCAAAGTAGGCGTACTGGAGTGAGGACCTGTGGTGTGGAGCACACGCAGCAGATTTTATACGAGCTTACAACTGACGACCGGAGTCCTTGATCAGGAGTCCGGGACACGATACACGGCAGAGGCTATAAGCCTCATGTCAGCCAGTGGATGCCTTCCCGTAGGATTTTCAGGCGCTGGTAAAGCTAGAGCGGACATTGAACATCAAGTGGCTCGCGAGGATAGCGAGGGTCGCTAACCCGTGGCGACGACCTGTAATCTGTGATGTTGATTCTTGACAAAGCAGCGGAGGCAACCGTAGTGATGGGAATGGTCGTGCGAGCCAACGAGAGGTCGAGAATTCGAACACCGACCGTATGTTTATGCTTTTCAACCTAGAAGGGGGGGTCCGACCCCCCTT